>CM060259.1:115776-118276 GCA_030684275.1 Acipenser oxyrinchus oxyrinchus | reverse complement strand
TCAGGTGTAACTCTCAGCATGTATGAAACAGTACACGACTACATGGAATAGGAATGTTTTCTACTCGCCTGCTTGAATGGCCACAGGCTGCGTTTTACCAGAGCCATATTGCAACGCGTTATTGTATTTGTGTCTAGACCTTCTGTAGCACTCCCTGTATCACTTTCCTGAAATCTCATCTCTCTCATGGATTTCCATTCTCAACACACACACTCTCACACGCATGTTTGCAGTGCTGATGGAAAGTGATATCAGTAATAGAATATTGTGTCGACACAGAAGTTTATCTCAGTTTTTGATTGATTTGTTATTTGGTGTTTCTTTAAAGCCACTATTAGGATACTAACGCCATGCTGGAGCTACTCCCTGAGTGCAGGCAGGTCTTCACTAAGAGCTGGTGATGAATGCATCCCATTTCCACTGCGCTTTCCTTGATCTAGTCTTGCAGCTCAGGGTGCAATTCCAGAGCTTGTCCTGCTATGTCTGCACAACGCCACACAGATCCCTTGGCCTCCTTGTGTGTGTCTCTGAACAAACACAGCACTGATGGCTAGAGACACACTCTGAATGTCAAGATTACCAGAATGATGAACTGGCCATCTGTATTCATAGAAGAGCATTGACAATATTTACAGGCAATCCAATGCACACATCCTCTTAAAGGAGGTGGTACAGGTTATGAAGAGATTATAACTGTCATTCATTAGTGAGAAATATGTAATGCTGTATCAAGCAACACACATTCCCTAATGTATACAGTATTACAGTACATACTGCACTGTAGATATTATTATTATTATTTATTTCTTAGCAGACGCCCTTATCCAGGGCGACTTACAATTGTTACAAGATATCACATTATTTCACATTGTACAGATATCACATTATTTTTAAAATACAATTACCCATTTATACAGTTGGATTTTTATTGGAGCAATCTAGGTAAAGTACCTTGCTCAAGGACAGCAGCAGTGTCCCCCACCTGGGATTGAACCCACGACCCTCCGGTCAAGATTCCAGAGCCCTAACCACTACTCCACACTCCACAGAGATTTATTCTAGTATAGACATGAGTGAGAGCACCTACACCCCTGTCCTCTCTGTGAGCGAGTCTGTGAGGCACAGGTGAGCCTGTCTGCTCTCGGACACTAGGGGGAGTGACAGCACCTACACCCCTCTCCTCTCTGTGAGCGAGTCTGTGAGGCACAGGTGAGCCTGTCTGCGTTCGGACACTAGGGGGGGTGAGAGCACCTACACCCCTCTCCTCTCTGTGAGCGAGTCTGTGAGGCACAGGTGAGCCTGTCTGTGCTCAGACACTAGGGGGAGTGAGAGCACCTACACCCCTGTCCTCCCTGTGAGAGAGTCTGTGAGGCACGGGTGAGCCTGTCTGCACTCGGACACTAGGGGGAGTGAGAGCACCTACACCCCTGTCCTCTCTGTGAGCGAGTCTGTGAGGCACAGGTGAGCCTGTCTGCACTCGGACACTAGGGGGGGTGAGAGCACCTACACCCCTCTCCTCTCTGTGAGCGAGTCTGTGAGGCACAGGTGAGCCTGTCTGTGCTCGGACACTAGGGGGAGTGAGAGCACCTACACCCCTCTCCTCCCTGTGAGAGAGTCTGTGAGGCACAGGTGAGCCTGTCTGCACTCGGACACTAGGGGGGTGAGAGCACCTACACCCCTCTCCTCTCTGTGAGCGAGTCTGTGAGGCACAGGTGAGCCTGTCTGCGTTCGGACACTAGGGGGAGTGACAGCACCTACACCCCTCTCCTCTCTGTGAGCGAGTCTGTGAGGCACAGGTGAGCCTGTCTGCGTTCGGACACTAGGGGGAGTGACAGCACCTACACCCCTCTCCTCTCTGTGAGCGAGTCTGTGAGGCACAGGTGAGCCTGTCTGCACTCAGAGAACATGTTGCTGCCTTTCAAACTGCAGCACTGAATCCATCAGAATGTATTAAACCAGAGCCATTCTCAGCAACCTTCCCTGTAGGATTTATGCGCTGAATTTCAAAATATTATCGATCTGACTGCTGTGCTTGAATGTACAGTACATCATAGAGACTCTGTAAAGAACTAGGTGTTGGAGATTAGAAATGAGAATATTCCCACAATTAGTTTCCAACCTTCTATTTAATTATGGATGAGTTTGTCACACACCTGGCTTTCCTGGAAGACGACGATGCAGTTGACAGCCTGTACACTCGACACAGCTTTCACAGAGCTAGTTATGTGTGGTCTGGATCAGGCCTGTATTTTCTAGTTTAATAATAAAATTTATTCAGAGGTACTAATTCACAAGAGCACCCTTTCAGCATTTCAAAAAGTGAAAAGAAAAAAACACACCTCAGAGAAGATACTTAGGATTGTGAGGCTGTAGCATGCGAGTCCCGTGATGAATACGACTGCACTGAGAGCAGGTTCCCCGGTCTGTGCTACAGTTTCATTCTGCCCCCTCTCCCCATGAAACGAAAGACAAGGGGAACTATTATAAAGTGGCTTGGTAA
>CM060259.1:35776-110776 GCA_030684275.1 Acipenser oxyrinchus oxyrinchus | reverse complement strand
GCACATATTAGTTGCCAAGGTAAGCCATTGTGGAACATCTGTCTTCCTTGAGCGAAATACAATGCCAGTACCCTCGAGCACACTGAGCCTGTCTGCGATGCACAAGGGAAAGCACACACACGTTGAGCCATGCTGGAAAATTCAGACTTTGCTGTAGATTTTCACCCTCAACTTAACTCAGATAATCACTGATGAATGTCAGGGTATCTCTCCAGGTGGATTTGTAAATTCAGTAATCTTAACTTTAGTTCAGCCCAATATGAACTTTATTGTTTTTGAGGTTCCAGGTCCCTGGCTTTGTGTCTGATCTAGAACACACAGAACAGCAGCTTGTTCCGGGTCCCTGGCTTTGTGTCTGATCTAGAACACTTACAGAACAGCAGCCTGTTCCGGGTCCCTGGCATTGTGTCTGATCTAGAACACTTACAGAACAGCAGTCTGTTCCGGGTCCCTGGCTTTGTGTCTGATCTAGAACACTTACAGAACAGCAGTTTGCTGGGAAGCACGACTCGGTTCCGTGGCTCAGAACCAGATGGCAGGTTAAAGGCCTTCATTGATTACTGATCAGTGTTTGTGTTTGCAATTTGGAAGCAGTTTGTTCACATTAGCCACAGTTTGCCAGGCTGAGGAAACGTCAGAGAGCCGGTTCTGTAGATATGCTGGCTGGCCGGTGCTGGCTGTCTGCAGGCCAGGTTTGAAGTTTGTTTAATGATTTATAGAAGGCTTGAGGCTCTCCTCTGTCGATATGGCCTCCCTGACCCCACGGGAATGCACAGGCCAATCCACCACAATAACCCTGACCCTGACACCACGGAAATGCACAGGCCAATCAACCACAATAACCCTGACCCTGACCCTGACCCCAGGGAATGCATAGGCCAATCAACCACAATAACCCTGACCCTGACCCCATGGGAATGCACAGGCCAATCCACCACAATAACCCTGACCCTGACACCACGGAAATGCACAGGCCAATCAACCACAATAACCCTGACCCTGACCCTGACCCCAGGGAATGCATAGGCCAATCAACCACAATAACCCTGACCCTGACCCCACGGGAATGCACAGGCCAATCCACCACAATAACCCTGACCCACGGGAATGCACAGGCCAATCAACCACAGTAACCCTGACCCTGACCCCACGGGAATGCACAGGTCAATCAACTACTTTAAAACTGACCCTGCACTCCAAGCTGCAGTGCTTTTACTATCTGACAGGGGGAGTGTGCGTGTTCTGTAGACTGCATAGTTGCTCCATTTGGTTATTGTTTGTTTGTTTTTGTCTTGAGAGGGTGCGGGTTGCAGGTTGCTCACAGTGATATGATGGGAGGCAGCAGTGCCCTTGAGCCCGAGGATATCCAGTGTTCTCTCACAGCGAGTGTTGCAATGTATTATTATTATTACTTGTTTATTTAGCAGACGCCTTTATCCAAGGCGACTTACAGAGACTAGGGTGTGTGAACTATGCATCAGCTGCAGAGTCACTTACAATTACGTCTCACCCGAAAGACGGAGCACAAGGAGGTTAAGTGGCTCGCTCAGGGTCACACAATGAGTCAGTGGCTGAGGTGGGATTTGAATTTAAACAGACGTTTCTATCGCTGAGCTCACAAGTAAGCGGGGATTTCAGTGTATTGTTCTCAGTGTTTTCAGCTCTCCTGGGGAGACAGCACTGGGCTCTGTGGGTTGTTAATACTCACAATTACAGAGGAATGGGTTTTCAAAAGGCCCAGTGGTGTAATTGTAGTTTTTTTTCTTTTCTTTTCTGCAGTTGCTTAGACGTAGGGAGGTAAATAATATGGGACGCTATAGGCATGCCCTCCAATTGGCTTTGAGAGCCTGTCACAGGAGATAATCGTTCTGTCATACATTGGGGCTCACATGCACACAGCAGTGCTTTACAGAATTTCATCTAAACCCAGAACTGTTTCACAAATCATTCAATAAAGAATACCAGAAAACAAAACTAATGATAAGAATCTTAGACTTGATCTTTGGTTTGTTTGAGCCCATAGTTTTTCCAATTGAATTTTCAACTACAGTAATGTACCAAACTATGTATATATCAAATATTATGTGACATAATAATGATATTTTTAGTACAGTTTGTGCAAAAATACTGAAATGACTTTAGTTGCACAACTTCTTGATTTTGGAAAGCTTTTATGTATTGGTATCCGCTTTCATTCTTTGTCTAACGCACTTAGAATAAATGTTAATAAACGTTCAAAGCCACAGTGAAAGTGTCAGCGCTTGTTCCAGACTGTTGATGGTAATCGGATTCCCTGACATTATGACTAGTGCTCCTTTTCAAGTTTGTTTTCAGGAGACACAGATGAGATGCATTGCTGTGTGACACTGCCAGCTTTTAAATGTTAAACATTTTGTCAAACATCTGGGCTCTTCCAAAAAAAAAACAGTTTAGGCACGTATGTGTGTGAGAGAATATTGGTACAAGTCGCAGTGAAGGGACCAGGGCTGGAACGTGAGGTTGGTTTGCATGCTTCGAGTGAAGGGACCAGGGCTGGAACGTGAGGTTGGTTTGCAGCTCAGTGAAGGGACCAGGGCTGGAACGTGAGGTTGGTTTGCATGCTTGAGTGAAGGGACCAGGGCTGGAACGTGAGGTTGGTTTGCAGCTCCAGTGAAGGGACCAGGGCTGGAACGTGAGGTTGGTTTGCATGCTTGAGTGAAGGGACCAGGGCTGGAACGTGAGGTTGGTTTGCAGCTCAGTGAAGGGACCAGGGCTGGAACGTGAGGTTGGTTTGCATGCTTGAGTGAAGGGACCAGGGCTGGAACGTGAGGTTGGTTTGCAGCTCGAGTGAAGGGACCAGGGCTGGAACGTGAGGTTGGTTTGCATGCTTGAGTGAAGGGACCAGGGCTGGAACGTGAGGTTGGTTTGCATGCTCCGAGTGAAGGGACCAGGGCTGGAACGTGAGGTCGGTTTGCACGCTCCGAGTGAAGAGACCAGGGCTTGAATGTGAGGTCGGTTTGCATGCTCCGAGAGAAGGGACCAGGGCTGGAACGTGAGGTTGGTTTGCATGCTTCGAGTGAAGGGACCAGGGCTGGAACGTGAGGTTGGTTTGCATGCTTCGAGTGAAGAGACCAGGGCTGGAACGTGAGGTTGGTTTGCATGCTCCGTGTGAAGGGACCAGGGCTGGAACGTGAGGTTGGTTTGCATGCTCCGAGTGAAGGGACCAGGGCTGGAACGTGAGGTTGGTTTGCATGCTCCGAGTGAAGGGACCAGGGCTGGAACGTGAGGTTGGTTTGCATGCTCCGAGTGAAGGGACCAGGGCTGGAACGTGAGGTCGGTTTGCACGCTCCGAGTGAAGAGACCAGGGCTGGAATGTGAGGTCGGTTTGCATGCTCTGAGAGAAGGGACCAGGGCTGGAACGTGAGGTTGGTTTGCATGCTTCGAGTGAAGGGACCAGGGCTGGAACGTGAGGTTGGTTTGCATGCTTCGAGTGAAGGGACCAGGGCTGGAACGTGAGGTCGGTTTGCATGCTCCGAGTGAAGAGACCAGGGCTGGAACGTGAGGTTGGTTTGCACGCTCAGTGAAGAGACCAGGGCTTGAACGTGAGGTGGTTTGCATGCTCTGAGTGAAGGGACCAGGGCTGGAGCGTGAGGTCGGTTTGCATGCTCAGTGAAGGGACCAGGGCTGGAGCGTGAGGTCGGTTTGCAAGCTCAGTGAAGGGACCAGGGCTGGAGCGTGAGATTGGTTTGCAGCTCAGTGAAGGGACCAGGGCTGGAGCGTGAGGTCGGTTTGCAGCTCGAGTGAAGGGACCAGGGCTGGAACGTGAGGTTGGTTTGCACGCTCCGAGTGAAGGGACCAGGGCTGGAACGTGAGGTCGGTTTGCATGCTCCGAGTGAAGGGACCAGGGCTGGAACGTGAGGTCGGTTTGCATGCTCAGTGAAGAGACCAGGGCTGGAACGTGAGGTTGGTTTGCATGCTCAGTGAAGGGACCAGGGCTGGAACGTGAGGTCGGTTTGCATGCTCAGTGAAGGGACCAGGGCTGGAACGTGAGGTCGGTTTGCATGCTCGAGTGAAGAGACCAGGGCTGGAACGTGAGGTCGGTTTGCATGCTCGAGTGAAGGGACCAGGGCTGGAACGTGAGGTCGGTTTGCATGCTCCAGTGAAGAGACCAGGGCTGGAACGTGAGGTTGGTTTGCATGCTCAGTGAAGGGACCAGGGCTGGAAGCGTGAGGTCGGTTTGCAAGCTCAGTGAAGGGACCAGGGCTGGAGCGTGAGGTCGGTTTGCATGCTCCGAGTGAAGGGACTAGGGCTGGAACGTGAGGTCGGTTTGCAAGCTCCGAGTGAAGGGACCAGGGCTGGAACGTGAGGTGGGTTTGCATGCTCCGAGTGAAGGGACCAGGGCTGGAACGTGAGGTCGGTTTGCACGCTCCCTGTATACAGTAGCATAGGAGATTCATATCATTGCATTTTGCTTGTTGCTGTTGGGGTTCAACAGAGAATCAGGTATATTCTGGGTGTCTAAAAGACTGCCAATCTAATACAGTTTAGAGAGTTCAGTACTGGGGATCTGAGAGCTAGCAAATTCAATATATAATGAACTCAGCACTGGGGATCTGAGAGCCAGCAAATTCAATACAAACTCAGTACTGGGGATCTGAGAGCCAGCAAATTCAATACAAACTCAGTACTGGGGATCTGAGAGCCAGCAAATTCAATACAAACTCAGTACTGGGGATCTGAAAGCCAGCAAATTCAATATATAATGAACTCAGCACTGGGGATCTGAGAGCCAGCAAATTCAATACAAACTCAGTACTGGGGATTTGAGAGCCAGCAAATTCAATACAAACTCAGTACTGGGGATATGAGAGCCAGCAAATTCAATACATAATGAACTCAGTATTAGGGATCTGAGCGACAGCAAATTCAATATATAATGAACTCAGCACTGGGGATCTGAGAGCGAGCAAATTCAATACAAACTCAGTACCGGGGATTTGAGAGCCAGCAAATTCAATACATAATGAACTCAGTACTGGGGATCTGAGCGCCAGCAAATTCAATACATAATGAACTCAGCATTGGGGATCTGAGAGCCAGCAAATTCAATACATAATGAACTCAGTACTGGGAATCTGAAAGCCAGCAAATTCAATACATAATGAACTAAGTACTGGGGATCTGTCTGAGAGTCACAACATTCATTCTAATTTAGTAAGAAAGCAGTAACACACAAATGGGTTTGTGTTCTTGCACTTATAAAAACTTTGTGGTAGGGATCTGGGAGCCAGACAATCCCTTTACTTTATTGTACTGGAGATGTAAGGACCAGTAGATTCAATACTGAGAACTAGCTATGGATCTGAGAGCCGTCCACATCGGTAGAAGAATTTAATACTGATTATATGTGCATGAGGTTGATGTTAGGGCCATCAGATTCAAGAAAAAACTAAGCTCAATGAAATGAAACTTTCAAAAGAGTTCTTAAGGTGTTTCTTTTAACATGATTTTAAAAGGGGTCATAGCTCTACGTTTCTGAAAAATCCATTATATACTGTTGCTTGAATCCTACAAATAAAACAAATAACAGCCCCAGCTTGTCTCGTACAAGGAAAACAAAAGAAAAACAAGTATTTCAAAATAAATAAACAGCAGTGTAACAACTTGTCACTGTCCGTGAATCAGAGATCACTAAATACCCAGTGCCCATTACCAAGGAAACAGAGTTAAGCAAATCAATGAAGCAAGTGTCATTAGAATGGGAGGGCATACCTCTCTCCCTCCCTCCCTTCCTCTCTCTCTCTGTCTCTCTCCCTCTCCCTCCCTCTCCCTCTCCCTCTCTCTCTGTCTCTCTCTCTCTCTCCCTCAATCTCACTCTGTCTGTCTCTCTCTCTCCCTCTTCCTCTCTTCCTCCCTCTCTGTCTCTCTCTCCCTCTTCCTCTCTCCCTCCCTCTCTCTGTCTCTCTCACTCTCCCTCTCTCTCTGTCTCTCTCTCTTCCTCCCTCTCTCTCTCACACACACACATGCTGACAATCATAGTCTAAGAAGGTGCGGGCTGAAAAGACATTTGGCTGTTTCAGCTTCTCTGGGTTAGGGGTCCTGAAGGCTCACCTCACACTGGACCAGGGGACCCCTTCACCCTCTCCGCACTGTGCCTCCACGTGCTGCAGACCTGCACTGGGGTCTGGAGCTCCAGTCCTGGTCAGTGAGCAGGGAGTGAAGGCAGTTTCTGTGGTGTTTGGATGATGATTTGTGTGGTGGGTATGCAGTGTGAGGAGAGCGCTCCAGCATGAACCTGGAAGGGCTTGAGATGATCGCAGTGCTGGTGGTCCTGGGGCTCTTTGTTAAGGTGCTGGAACAGTTCGGGCTCTTCGAACCCATTGGAGTGGAAGGTAAAGCCCCTCTTGGTTTTGTTTCTTCATGCTTCCTTTTCTGCCACTATCTTTGTAGTTTTTCCTTCTTGCTTCAGGCAGGGTAGAAGAGTTTGGCTGCAGTGTGAGCATGGCGGTCTCCCCAGCCCACTTTGATTTGCAATGCTTTGATTACTGAAGCAACTGTTGGCTCTTAAACTTTGGAAATCGGGAAACGTTTTTAATGTGCATTGAAAGGTGGAATAGACTGACTGTGATTAGTGTTGACTCCGTTTAGCACAGCTGTTTCATTTCTTTATTCATTTATCTCTTTATTCATTTATCTTTCACTGTGTCTGACTATATCATGTGCTTATCCACTGCATGGGAGCCTAGAGCAAGTGTTTTTCTTTTGTTTTGCACAAGGAAATACAAGGACTAGGTGACTTTATAGTCCGATTTGTTTTTCATTTCCAGCCCAGCCCAGTTCCTGTAATGGCCACATGGTGTTTGCTTGTGTTTGCTTGTGTTTGTTTGGGGGGGCTCAGTGGAATTACTTGTATTTGGTCTCAGCCCAGTTAAGAGTGCGTCGCTAATCCCAGCCAAGCCTTTGTTGTGATTATCACTGCTTCCCCACTTCTCTAACATAGACAACTTTGATATGCCGTCTGTAAAATTATACTAAGTTTAATAAACCCAGCCTCCACAACTAGAGACTAACAAGTGTTGAGGAAGAATGTCATTGAGAAACCCAAGCTAGTGAGAACGATGACACAGTGACTGGCAGTGGGCAGTGTCTGGGAGGGTGGTTATACACAGTGACTGGCAGTGTCTGGGAGGGTGGTTATACGCAGTGACTGGCAGTGTCTGGGAGGGTGGTTATACACAGTGACTGGCAGTGGACAGTGTCTGGGAGGGTGGTTATACACAGTGACTGGCAGTGGGCAGTGTCTGGGAGGGTGGTTATACACAGTGACTGGCAGTGTCTGGGAGGGTGGTTATACACAGTGACTGGCAGTGGGCAGTGTCTGGGAGGGTGGTTATACATAGTGACTGGCAGTGTCTGGGAGGGTGGTTATACACAGTGACTGGCAGTGTCTGGGAGGGTGGTTATACACAGTGACTGGCAGTGGGCAGTGTCTGGGTGGTGGTAATTGTATCTACCTGTGTGCAGGGGGTGGTAATTGTGTTCTGTGTGCAGGGGATGGCAATTGTATCCTGTGTGCAGGGGGTGGTAATTGTATCCTGTGTGCAGGGGATGGTAATTGTATCCTGTGTGCAGGGGGTGGTAATTGTATCCTGTGTGCAGGGGATGGTAATTGTATCCTGTGTGCAGGGGGTGGTAATTGTATCCTGTGTGCAGGGGGTGGTAATTGTATCCTGTGTGCAAGGGGTTGTAATTGTATCCTGTGTGCAGGGGGTGGTAATTGTATCCTGTGTGCAGGGGGTGGTAATTGTATCCTGTGTGCAGGGGGTGATAATTGTGTCCTGTGTGCAGGGGATGGTAATTGTATCCTGTGTGCAGGGGATGGTAATTGTATCCTGTGTGCAGGGGGTGGTAATTGTATCCTGTGCGCAGGGGATGGTAATTGTGTGCAGTCTACAGTACCATTTAAAAGTTATTTGGAAACCTGTCCTGATGCTTGTTGAAGGTTAGAGAATTTGTAAGACAGCAAAATTCATAAAGTAAAAAATGAGTGAAATGAAAGGACAAAAAATGTCTTTGAGAAATCGTGACAGGAGTAAATCAGAGTCTGGATTGAGTCTAGCTCTGTGTTGCCCTCATTTAATACAGTGCAGTGCAGGAGACACCCTGATGACATTCACGGTCTTGCTTTACACTGATTGTAGCGTCTCATCAGGGGTTTCCCTGGAGTGCCAGAGCTGACCCGCTAGGATCCTTGTGCTGGTACTGAAGCTGACATCACACCCCAGTTTAACAGTATTGGGGTGGTTCTGTCCTGGTACTGAAGCTGACATCACGCCCCAGTTTAACAGTATTGGGGTGGTTCTGTCCTGGTACTGAAGCTGACATCACACCCCAGTTTAACAGTATTGGGGTGGTTCTGTCCTGGTACTGAAGCTGACATCACACCCCAGTTTAACAGTATTGGGGTGGTTCTGTCCTGGTACTGAAGCTGACATCACGCCCCAGTTTAACAGTATTGGGGTGGTTCTGTCCTGGTACTGAAGCTGACATCACGCCCCAGTTTAACAGTATTGGGGTGGTTCTGTCCCAGTTTGTTGAGATGCTGATCTTGCATACATTCCCAGTAAGGTTAATGAGAGTGGGCTGCAGAATCTCTGCCAGCGCTCACACACTCCCTCCAGCCCTGCTGCTGACGAGGAAAGCCACAGGAACCTGTTCTGTATGAGCGGCTGTCTATTAGCACTGGGAATAACCTTTCCTTCAGGGTCTGTGTTCATGAAAAGTCCCATTCCAGCTCTTGTCACTGCCACATGCCCAGTCCCTTGACTGCTCCTGCCTCAATGGCTCGGCAGTTCCACACAGGCGTCATTGAGAGGGGAGGTCTGGGTCTTGACGAAGGGTTAGAATGAGCCCCTCTGCGGGCGGCAGACCCTGGCTAGTTCTGGGGATGCTGTTGAATGTTTTTGCGTGGAGCCCTGCAGCACGTTTCCTTTCTTTTCTCGGGATGCCACAGGAAGCATTGCCTTGGCTCTGGCTCTTCCGTAGGCTTGTCAGGAACTGTGTCTCATTGAGAAGCATTTCCTCCAGTCAGAAGGAAGGCTATTTCTGTTTGAGGAGCAAGACAAACAAAGGGACACTTTCTAATGGATTTGACAGGTGGAATAGTGAAGAAGTGTAAGGAGTAATTATTAGAACAGCACTTTAACAGAGTGCTCGGTTAGGCTCACATTTCATTCTCTACGCACTTTACAATGATTTCAACAGTACTATGTGAATCGTAGATTTGGGCTTACACAGCAGTATACTGTAAACAAACAAAGTCTGTTAGTGAGTGCTAGTTTTCTCAGAGCAGTTTCTGTAGAAGACTGATAAACAACACAGGCAGAAAGACTTGATGAACATGTGGCTTGTGCCTAAAATTTAATATAGTTATCAAAACTTGGTGTATTTTCACAAATCATTTCTACAGTGTGTGGTCAGTGAAGTTTAAAGTGAATCTAACCATATGCGCAGATGATTCCATTTCTCAGTGAGAAAAATGGCTGCTTCTTATTCAGCATGCCAGATTGAATGCAGGGGACCTTGTTTTCATTAAATAGGAGCCTGTCTTGGATTTTATTCAAACCTGTAAAGGAGTGTCTAGAAACATCCATGATGTATTGCTGTTATGTCAACACTCAGGCTTTCTGTGTGCTGCTCTACTTGGAACCAGTGCAATCATTATAACAGTGCTTGTACTGCCAAGTTAAATATTCCCCATTGGGCAGGGGCGTGCACAAGGGGCGGGGCAAGCAGGGGCACTGGCCCCTCCAATAATCATCTCCAAAATATTGATTTTTGCTTATCAATGTATTGCATTTGCCCTTTCTGTCACTGACTCTCACAAACTGAACTTATTTCCTCATAACGTGCAGTTATGGACGCGCTTTGCACATGCTCCCATCCCCTCCACTCCTCCTCTCCTCCGTCCCTCCCTCCCCCCACCCCTCCGGCTCCTCTTCCCTCTGCTCCCATCCCTCCACTCCCATCCCTCCACTCCCATACCCTCCACTCCCTCCACCCCCTCCTCTCCCCTTCTCTCCTCTCCTCTCCTCCTCCCCTCCACTCCACCCCCTCCTCTCCCCTTCTCTCCTCTCCTCTCCTCCACTCCCCTCTCTCCCTCCCCTCGCTCTCATCCCTCCACTCCCATCCCCTCCACTCCTCCACCCCCTCCTCTCCCTCTCTCCTCTCCTCTCCTCTCCTCCTCCCCTCCCTCCTCTCCCTCCCTCCCATCCCTCCACTCCTCTCCTCTCCCTCCCCTCGTCTCCCCTCCCCTCCCCTCTGCTTTCTCCCCGTTTTGTGTGGGAGACTCTCCTTGCCTCAGACAGTTCTAGTATCCTCTACAGTGTGTTATTGGGAGTGCAGTAAACAGCAGATCAGAGTAAAGCTAGTTATTAAAAGGAATCAACTCTGACAGGCAGCACCACCCCATTGATGCAGAACTGGCGTTCTGTCAGGGTTCTTTATCTTTCCAGCAGAGAGGTTAAACACAGCCTGCCAGCTTCAATGCATTTACATCACATATCATACACAGTACCAGGCAAATACTATTCTGTTAAGTGGATCTTAGTGGAATTACAAATTGTAGATTAGCATTAGATTTACCAGATCTTCTTCATAAAGCATTAGTGTAACTGGGTGGATTCTGGGTGGAAATGCACACATCAAACTGTGCACAGGATCTTCTGCATTCGTGCTTCTAGAGGTTTTAATGTGATGTCATCTCACGAGGGTACAGAATCTGCATCACACAGCCCCTGACACTAGCATGCTGTTAAGTGCATTAAAGTCCTGTGCGTTTATTGGCAAGAAGAGCGGTTGGGTTAAATCCAGTGTGGTGGCTGTGACGCTAATGAGACACTTTTCAGGATTCAGCTGCAGGGACCCTCGCAGTTAAGCTAATGGAAGATAGAATTGCATTACAGACTGAGCTGGTGTTCAGATTAGAACAAATAACCGGGAGACTAAGTGAACCCTCCCAAAACCTCAGCTTCTGTGTGGCAAACAGTGACACAGTGACCTTTCAGTCTGACAATTCATCTGACCTAAAGTGTCAACGTCTGAGGATTCCACAGGGAGCGCTGTGTTGAATCTAGCATTCCCACGGTAATCAGCCTTGCCTCGCTTCAGCGACCGCATGTGGCCAGGGACTGATAGTTCGCTTATACCTTGTGTTAAACTCCTGGGTGGCTACGATGAGCGTTTGTTTGGCTTTTGATTGGTTACGGAATAAACAGTAATCTTTTACTTGCAGATGTTTAGATAGGATATACTAAAAGGTGTAAAGGACCCTTCTGATCATTCCTCGCTCATCTGTTCCCATAGCACACACAACAAGTTTATTTTTCCTCGCACTGTAAAGGCACAATGTCCAGACCTCCAGTCTCTGTGTATTCTGCTCCATGGTTTTGCTGCAGGATCTGTGTCTGCCACTCTCTGGCTTCACTCTCTGTTAATAATGGGTGCTCAACAGCATGTTTTTAACACTCTGTGCTTGGTGATGAATCTGGTGGACTCCTCGGCAGTGCCCTCGGGTTAAAACTCATTATGAACAGAGAATGGGGCATAAATAATTGAGTTTGGAGCGAGGCAGTTTGCCAGCATGCCACCCCCGGTTGACGAACCGCCAGCGTCTCAGGAGGGACAGGAATTCTGTTTATATTTTCCTGTAACAAAGATTCCTCAAATTATATATATATATAATAATAATATATATATATATATATATATATATATATATATATATATATATATATATATATATATGTGATCACATTTAAAGGCTTTTGAATTAGGCTGCTGTAACCTTGAATCTGCAGCCAGAATCAGCCAGACGCTGTGGATAATTGCACTTGTTAGGAGCGAATCACAGCACTGTAACCATGTCTGCAACAGGCCCTGTTGCATTAAGATTTTGGACACGCAGAGCTGCTTGTGCAGGACTGATTGCGCTCCCAGTTATCTGCTGCTGTCTGTGCATTTTAACTATTGAAGCAGTCGTGGGATTGCCAGACAGTGTAGACTGGTCTTGGTCCATTTGCTGGGTAATGTTGCTTTCATATGTCATTGAATGCATCAATAAATGAGACTTGATCAACTGATATTTAACTGAAATTGTTAACAGATGATCAAGTCCTGTATCCAACCCCTAATAAAGTCCTAATATATAATGTGTGTGTTTGATCCCTATTAGGATAAGAAAAGTGTGCGAGTTGCTGCAGCAGCAGCTGCACTCACAGAGCCGCTGGGGATTCAGTCTCAGTACCAGAAGCAGAGCAAGTATACAAGCAGTACACATCTTCAACAGACAGCGAGCTCCTTTTGAATTGAGAACGTCACCCTTTACCAGGCAGGCAGGCGGATCCGTGAAATATTAACACACGCTGCAAAACAACAATCCCTTCGGCAGGAACGTTTCAAATGAAAGTTTAATGGGTGAGCAGACCAGAGCGATCTGTCTGCCCAGCTCACACAGACCACAGAGAGAGAGAGAGAGAGAGAGAGAGAGAGAGAGAGAGAGAGAGAGAGAGAGAGAGAGAGAGAGAGAGAGAGAATAGGAAATGTGCAAAATGAATATTAAATTGGCAGATTCATTAGTTATCCAGTAATGAAAAGCAATCTTTCAGCCTGTCTTCTCGGGAATGCAGTACCAGAGAGGACCACACTGCCTCCTATCCAATCCCTCTGCTGTGTGCAGTCCAGTGAGAACCACACTGCCTCCTATCCATCGCTCTGCTGTGTGCAGTCCAGTGAGGACCACACTGCCTCCTATCCAATCCATCTGCTGTGTGCAGTCCAGTGAGAACCACACTGCTTCCTATCCAATCCCTCTGCTGTGTGCAGTCCAGTGAGGACCACACTGCCTCCTATCCAATCCCTCTGCTGTGTGTAGTCCAGTGAGAACCACACTGCCTCCTATCCATTGCTCTGCTGTGTGCAGTCCAGTGAGAACCACACTGCCTCCTATCCATCGCACTGCTGTCTGCAGTCCAGTGAGAACCACACTGCCTCCTATCCAATCCATCTGCTGTGTGAAGTCCAGTGAGAACCACACTGCCTCCTATCCATCGCACTGCTGTCTGCAGTCCAGTGAGAACCACACTGCCTCCTATCCATCGCTCTGCTGTATGCAGTATGCAGTCCAGTGAGAATGTTTGTTCTCATCGTATCGGGCGACTCTTCCCAGTCCCACAGCTGAGGTGTCCCTGTTTCGAATGCAGGCTGGGTTCAGAGGCTGTGGCGTGGGTGTGCCGCTCCAGCTAGACAGTTTGTCTGCTTTAGTGTGATTGTTTCCTCAGTGCTGGAGGGTCTTATCACTTACTGGAGTTCTTGCACTTTGACCCGCTCATCAGTGCCACTAACGCATCAGTTTTTAATGTATTGCAGAATGCAGAGACAGAAGGATCTGTCCCTGTTGAAAGTGGGAGCAGTGAGGTTAAACAGAAGGAAAGCTGAGGCAGGCAGGTGCTTGTGAGTGCTGAGGGGGGCACTAACACTTCAGAGAGGTGTTAAAAAATACATTTTATTTGCTGGATGAGGAAAATCACTTCTGTGTCTACAGATCAGCCACTGCTCTGTGAAAGACATTGCTTTTAAAAACAAACTTTCTGCTTCTGGAGATTATCAGGCATTTTTAAATCCAGAGACAACTCTTATCACATGACTGCTGCTGTATTTCACAGCAGAAATCTAGTTGAAGAAAACATGTATATCATTATATAGTTAGATTTGTCTTGAGGGTCCGGTAGTGCTTTTCCTTAATTTTACTTTCATTTTGTGATTTCTTGGGTTTACAATCCTTCTTTAGAACTGAATGCCTTGGCAAATGAGATATGTTTTGTATTTGTGTGGACCCCAACCCTAACCCCAACCCCAACCCCAACCCCAACCCCAACCCCAACCCCAGCCTTCCAAGTTTTGCGCCAGTGCTAGTTTCCCTGGGAGCAGCAGCAAAATGAAACCATTACATCATTAAACTGGTTCTGACATCATACAACACCATAAACACAGG
Source organism: Acipenser oxyrinchus oxyrinchus (assembly GCA_030684275.1). Classification (NCBI taxonomy): domain Eukaryota; kingdom Metazoa; phylum Chordata; class Actinopteri; order Acipenseriformes; family Acipenseridae; genus Acipenser; species Acipenser oxyrinchus. The sequence goes on along the minus strand of CM060259.1, from coordinate 96,747 downwards.
GATTAAATTGTACCTTGAGGCTGATGGCCAACTTGCTATTGGATATTACATTGGAATTGTGGGTGTGGGTTATTCTCATATACATGTAACAAACGGTGGTACTGTACATTTCCCCTAATAAGTGGTGGTCTTGTGCAAACCCTGAATTAATGTAAACAGCACAATGGGGTAAGAGCACTGCCAGGAGCTGCATTAACAAGGTGTGCTTGTAAACAGCACATAAACCCCAAACCCATAAATCCATTCAAACACACAACTAACTATCTTGTTGGTTTGTTTGTAACTATTTTTATTTTTCACATTGCATCGGTTTTATTCCTACAAGTTTAAATCACAAAGCCCCCATATTGTGCTGAACGTAGTTTGGCTGGACTGTGTGTGATTTAGTAAGAATCAAGCTGCTCTTGAGCCTGCTGTGAATGATTGTGTACATGCTGCCCTCTGGAGGGTGACTGCAGTAGCACACTACCAATGTTACACATGACCTGTGCTTCTGTGTAATTGGGTCGAGTCAAGTAGTTAAAAACAATTGCACTGATAAGATAGCAATAAAACAAAGTTGCAGGAAGAAGCAGTTCACTTATTAGCTAATTTATTACCTAATTTATACAGTTACTAGAATTAATACTCTTTCTAAAATGTATTGACAATGTAGACCCAGGGGACTTTTTCGACCTGAAAAAAGAAACAAGGACCAGGGGTCACAAGTGGAGATTAGATAAAGGAGCATTCAGAACAGAAAATAGGAGGCACTTTTTTACACAGAGAATTGTGAGGGTCTGGAACCAACTCCCCAGTAATGTTGTTGAAGCTGACACCCTGGGATCCTTCAAGAAGCTGCTTGATGAGATTCTGGGATCAATAAGCTACTAACAACCAAACGAGCAAGATGGGCCGAATGGCCTCCTTTCATTTGTAAACATTCTTATGTTCTTATGTTCTTAAAACCCGTCTTTACCTTCTGACTGCTGATTGTCCAATAGTCAGCCTTACCTTCTCCATACAGTGAGAGTGGCGAGTGTGTGATAGGGGTTCGAGTCAGTGGTGACTAGAGAAGGGCTCTCCGGGGATCCAGATACTGTAGAGAGAGCACTGAACACAATCCACAAGGTACTGTAGGGAGAGCACTGAACACAATCCACAAGATACTGTAGGGAGAGCACTGAACACAATCCACAAGATACTGTAGGGAGAGCACTGAACACAATCCACAAGATACTGTAGAGAGAGCACTGAACACAATCCACAAGATACTGTAGAGAGAGCACTGAACACAATCCACAAGATACTGTAGAGAGAGCACTGAACACAATCCACAAGATACTGTAGGGAGAGCACTGAACACAATCCACAAGATACTGTAGGGAGAGTACTGAACACAATCCACAAGGTACTGTAGGGAGAGTACTGAACACAATTCACAAGATACTGTAGAGAGAGCACTGAACACAATCCACAAGGTACTGTAGGGAGAGCACTGAACACAATCCACAAGATACTGTAGAGAGAGCACTGAACACAATTCACAAGATACTGCAGTGGGTGCTGTGGAAGGTTTTAGAAGCTCTTCTAAAACAGCAGCCTGCTCTTTTCTTACTGAATGAAATGCCTCGTTGCACTCGGTAGAGAAGTGATGACACCACAGACACTCTGCAGAGCAGTATGTTGTTATTAGTACATGTAAACCACACACCTGGTTTTCAGTAACGTTTACACACAATATCTACTTGCATAACCTGTTTCTCCAAAATGTATAAAATAAATAACTAACCGTAAAAGCCAGGTCAGCAAACAACGGCACATTCAGAAAGAGATTGCTTGCTTTGGGATTGTCGCATGAGTTTGTTTTGTGCATGCAGTTAGCTTTGTGCATGCAGTTTGTTTTGTGCGTGTATGTGTATGTGCGTGTGCGTGTGCATGCGTATGTGTGCGTGTGAGTGCGTGCATGTGTGCATATGTATGTGCGTGCTTTGACTGAGTGCAGAAATACAACATGGCATAACAACGCTGGCCTGTATCTGTTGATTCAACCTCCCCCTCAGTGGCATTACCAGGATGGGTTTGGCCCCGACCACAAATTAGCCCCAAATCATTGTGTTCACCTTTTTTTTAAAAATAAAATAAATTTAGTCGTCGCCAATTATTTTTAGTATTTTCTCCCAATTTAGAATGGCCAATTATTTTTTAAGTTCAGCTCACCACTACCACCCATGCGCTGACTCGGGAGGGCGAAGACGAACACACGCTGTCCTCCGAAGCTTTTTTTCACACTGCGGACTCACCATGCAGCCACCCAAGAGCTACAGCGTCGGAGGACAACGCAGCTCTCGGGCAGCTTACAGGCAAGCCCGCAGGCGCCCGGCCAGACTACAGGGGTCGCTAGTGCGCGGTGAGCCGAGGACACCCTGGCCGACCTAACCCTCCCTCCCCCTGGATGACGCTCGGCCAATTGTGCGCCGCCCCCTGGAAGCTCCCATCCACGGTCGGCTGTGGAATAGCCTGGATTCGAACTCGCGACGTCCAGACTATAGAGCGCATCCTGCACTCCACGTGGAGCACCTTTATTGGATGCGCCACTCGGGAGCCTCGTGTTCACCTCTTTTTGACGAATTTTCTAAACTTAGAGACGGGAAACGTTCCCATTGCAGACTGAGTCTTCCAGTGACATGAGATCTGAAAACATGTCATTTCAACACGAGTCTGCTATTGTATATTCATTGCATACAGTTCTGATGTTATTAGTAAATTAGACAATATATTAAAAGTCTGAAAATAAAACAAAACACAATGTTCAGGAAAATATAAATATATCTGACTCAGGCTGTTTGTGCCTACAGTGTGTTTGTGTGTGTCTCTGTTTGTGCCTGTGGTGTGTTTGTGTGTCTCTGTTTGTGCCTGCGGTGTGTTTGTGTGTGTCTCTGTTTGTGCCTGTGGTGTGTTTGTGTGTGTCTCTGTTTGTGCCTGCGGTGTGTTTGTGTGTGTCTCTGTTTGTGCCTGCGGTGTGTTTGTGTGTGTCTCTGTTTGTGCCTGCAGTGTGTTTGTGTGTCTCTGTTTGTTCCTGCATTGTGTTTGCATGCATCTCTGTTTATGCCTGTATTGTGTTTGCATGCGTCTCTGTGTGTGCCTGCGTGTGTGTGTTCCTGCGAGTTTGACTTGCTGTTAACCTCTCTGTTCTGGTTGGTGATTTCCAGGTAACCCTACCAGCCATAACAAAAAAACCATAAAGCAGAGGTTCCTCAGACTGCTGTCCTGCTGCCAGCCCAGCCCAATCCCTACAGTCAGTGAATGCAAGTGACACTTCCATTCTTTCATGTATTTACCTGTTAGCAAGGGCACAGGATACAGCGTGGTGTGGTTTACAAGCAATAATGCACTGCTCTGGAGACACATGCGCTGTACTGTAAATATAACCTACTGCTCAGCAGAGCAGCTGTAGTCTGACTGTTGATATTCATCTGCTGTGTTGTTTTTAACTGATAATAACCTGCTTATTTAGAGTGATGTTTCTGTAACAGGTAATTGCTTTGGAAAGCTTATACATAGCTGGTGAATACTCTGTCCGTTCACTTCCACAGTAACAATGCGCAATGAGTTTATCCTGTTATATCCCTTCTTCTCTGCAGTCTAATGAGGTTATCCATCAAAAACTGCTGATAAATCTATTAGAATCCATCTGTAACAGCACAGCCTCACCCCTGAAAAAGAAGGCAGACTGATTCATGGGAAAAAGAATGTTGTGGCAGAAACAAGCAGAGCACCAGATCTGAACTCTGCACTGAGAACTCACTTCTGTAACCCTTACAGTCACAATGCAGTGAGGCTGCAAGCACAACGATTAGTAATAAAACCAGATTTGAACTCTGCACTGAGAACTCGCTTCTGTAACCCGTACAGTCACAATGCAGTGAGGCTGCAAGCACAACGATTAGTAATAAAACCAGATTTGAACTCTGCACTGAGAACTCGCTTCTGTAACCCGTACAGTCACAATGCAGTGAGGCTGCAAGCACAACGATTAGTAATAAAACCAGATCTGAACTCTGCACTGAGAACTCGCTTCTGTAACCCGTACAGTCACAATGCAGTGAGGCTGCAAGCACAACGATTAGTAATAAAACCAGATCTGAACTCTGCACTGAGAACTCGCTTCTGTAACCCGTACAGTCACAATGCAGTGAGGCTGCAAGCACAACGATTAGTAATAAAACCAGATCTGAACTCTGCACTGAGAACTCGCTTCTGTAACCCGTACAGTCACAATGCAGTGAGGCTGCAAGCACAACGATTAGTAATAAAACCAGATCTGAACTCTGCACTGAGAACTCGCTTCTGTAACCAGTACAGTCACAATGCAGTGAGGCTGCAAGCACAACGATTAGTAATAAAACCAGATCTGAACTCTGCACTGAGAAATCGCTTCTGTAACCAGTACAGTCACAGTGCAGTGAGGCTGCAAGCACAACGATTAGTAATAAAACCAGATCTGAACTCTGCACTGAGAACTCGCTTCTGTAACCAGTACAGTCACAATGCAGTGAGGCTGCAAGCACAACGATTAGTAATAAAACCAGATCTGAACTCTGCACTGAGAACTCGCTTCTGTAACCAGTACAGTCACAATGCAGTGAGGCTGCAAGCACAACGATTAGTAATAAAACCAGATCTGAACTCTGCACTGAGAACTCACTTCTGTAACCAGTACAGTCACAATGCAGTGAGGCTGCAAGCACAACGATTAGTAATAAAATCAGATCTGAACTCTGCACTGAGAACTCGCTTCTGTAACCAGTACAGTCACAATGCAGTGAGGCTGCAAGCACAACGATTAGTAATAAAACCAGATCTGAACTCTGCACTGAGAACTCGCTTCTGTAACCAGTACAGTCACAATGCAGTGAGGCTGCAAGCACAACGATTAGTAATAAAACCAGATCTGAACTCTGCACTGAGAACTCGCTTCTGTAACCAGTACAGTCACAATGCAGTGAGGCTGCAAGCACAACGATTAGTAATAAAACCAGATCTGAACTCTGCACTGAGAACTCACTTGTGTAACCAGTACAGTCACAGTGCAGTGAGGCTGCAAGCACAACGATTAGTAATAAAACCAGATCTGAACTCTGCACTGAGAACTCACTTGTGTAACCAGTACAGTCACAGTGCAGTGAGGCTGCAAGCACAACTATTAGTAATAAAACCAGATCTGAACTCTGCACTGAGAACTCGCTTCTGTAACCAGTACAGTCACAATGCAGTGAGGCTGCAAGCACAACGATTAGTAATAAAACCAGATCTGAACTCTGCACTGAGAACTCACTTGTGTAACCAGTACAGTCACAGTGCAGTGAGGCTGCAAGCACAACGATTAGTAATAAAACCAGATCTGAACTCTGCACTGAGAACTCACTTGTGTAACCAGTACAGTCACAGTGCAGTGAGGCTGCAAGCACAACTATTAGTAATAAAACCAGAAACGAGGGGTAATGGCGCTCCAATATCCGATGAATAACTCGACATCCTATGAAAACACTGTGTTCCCTTGGAACGAAGGGAGGAAGATTTCTACACCACTGTGTCACAGTGCCAGCACACAGCATGGTCCCAATGAACACTGAGGGGACTGGCAGTGAAACTCATCAGTACAGCTCCTATGGCACTGTGTGGTTGTGATGAATGCATAACCGTGCTTGAAGAAGAACAACCCTACTAGGTACTGAGCAGTGAGGTCGGAGAAGCTGGGTCAGGGGAGGTCAGTACATGGAGTGAGGCCAGTAGCTGAGGCGAGGGGAGCAGGATGGAATAATAGGGAAGTTAAGTGGGTAGAGTGCTGGGATACAGTTTGGAAGGTAACTGGTTCATCTGTCTGGTTACGGCACTGGACTGTGCTGTGAAAGGTAGGTTCATTTTAGTGTTCTCTGTCGGGTGTTGATGAGAAGCTTGGTTAAGTTTTCAGTGTTGTCTCGTCGCTGCTCTGCTGTATTCTTACTTCTTTACCTTTTCATTTGATCTGATTTGGGAGCGCCAATATTGGCCGTCTATTAGGAAAACCAGTGCTAAGAGAACTTAGTCAGTAAGAACTGAAAAAGAGCTGGTCCTCAATCAGCCAAAGAGACTTCAACTGGTTCCAACTGAGCTGCCATAGCCAGGTTCTATACTGGCACTGGCACACACTGTGAGAGAGGCCAGGTTCTATACTGGCACTGGCACACACTGTGAGAGAGGCCAGGTTCTATACTGACACTGGCACACACTGTGAGAGAGGCCAGGTTCTATACTGACACTGGCACACACTGTGAGAGAGGCCAGGTTCTATACTGGCACTGGCACACACTGTGAGAGAGGCCAGGCTCTATACTGGCACTGGCACACACTGTGAGAGAGGCCAGGTTCTATACTGGCACTGGCACACACTGTGAGAGAGGCCAGGTTCTATACTGGCACTGGCACATACTGTGAGAGAGGCCAGGCTCTATACTGGCACTGGCACACACTGTGAGAGAGGCCAGGTTCTATACTGGCACTGGCACACACTGTGAGAGAGGCCAGGTTCTATACTGACACTGGCACACACTGTGAGAGAGGCCAGGTTCTATACTGGCACTGGCACATACTGTGAGAGAGGCCAGGCTCTATACTGGCACTGGCACACACTGTGAGAGAGGCCAGGTTCTATACTGGCACTGGCACACACTGTGAGAGAGGCCAGGTTCTATGGAAGCTGCAGCCTGAGGGAGCACTGTGCACTTCATGAACACTGTCTTTCTGAATCCTGTGTCAGAGGATACAGGTTGGACAGTAGACTGTGTTTCAGTCAGTGATCACGGTGTTCTTCTAATCCCTGTCACAGACAGCACAGAGGAAGATTTTGAACTCTCCACTGTGTGCTATCGCCCAGAGGGACTTGACAAGCTTCAGGAGCAAACCAAGTTCACCAAGAAGGAGCTGCAGGTCCTCTACCGGGGATTCAAGAATGTGAGTCTGCCTCTTTTTACTACCTGTCTCTCCAAACCATCTTTCTTTCTTTCTTTCTTTCTTTCTTTCTTTCTTTCTTTCTTTCTTTCACTTTGTCTCATGGCTCTCTCCCAGTGAGTGAGTGACTCAGCTCTAACCGTGGTGTCTGTGCTGCCCCTTGCAGGAGTGTCCCAGCGGTGTGGTCAATGAGGAGACCTTCAAGCTGATTTATTCCCAGTTCTTCCCCCAAGGAGGTGAGTGTCTGCTGCTCTTTTCCATCCCTGTCTGTATGGAGTTCACACCTCATCCTCTCTTAACAGTGACGTGTGATCAGTTTCCATCCCTGTCTGTATTGAGTTCACACCTCATCCTCTCTTAACAGTGAGGGGTGATTAGTTTCCATCCCTGTCTGTATTGAGTTCACACCTCATCCTCTCTTAACAGTGAGGGGTGATCAGTTTCCATCCCTGTCTGTATTGAGTTCACACCTCATCCTCTCTTAACAGTGAGGGGTGATCAGTTTCCATCCCTGTCTGTATTGAGTTCACACCTCATCCTCTCTTAACAGTGACGTGTGATCAGTTTCCATCCCTGTCTGTATTGAGTTCACACCTCATCCTCTCTTAACAGTGAGGGGTGATCAGTTTCCATCCCTGTCTGTATTGAGTTCACACCTCATCCTCTCTTAACAATGAGGGGTGATCAGTTTCCATCCCTGTCTGTATTGAGTTCACACCTCATCCTCTCTTAAAAGTGAGGGGTGATCAGTTTCCATCCCTGTCTGTATTGAGTTCACACCTCATCCTCTCTTAACAGTGAGGGGTGATCAGTTTCCATCCCTGTCTGTATTGAGTTCACACCTCATCCTCTCTTAACAGTGAGGGGTGATCAGTTTCCATCCCTGTCTGTATTGAGTTCACACCTCATCCTCTCTTAACAGTGAGGGGTGATCAGTTTCCATCCCTGTCTGTATTGAGTTCACACCTCATCCTCTCTTAACAGTGAGGGGTGATCAGTTTCCATCCCTGTCTGTATTGAGTTCACACCTCATCCTCTCTTAACAGTGAGGGGTGATCAGTTTCCATCCCTGTCTGTATTGAGTTCACACCTCACCCTCTCTTAACAGTGAGGGGTGATCAGTTTCCATCCCTGTCTGTATTGAGTTCACACCTCATCCTCTCTTAACAGTGAGGGGTGATCAGTTTCCATCCCTGTCTGTATTGAGTTCACACCTCATCCTCTCTTAACAGTGAGGGGTGATCAGTTTCCATCCCTGTCTGTATTGAGTTCACACCTCATCCTCTCTTAACAGTGATAACATGCTGACCCGGTGTAGCTGCTGAATTCATATCTGCATACTGAGAACACTGAGAATTATTATTTTTTTTAGATTCAAGTACATACGCACACTTCCTGTTTGAAGCTTTTGACACTGACAAAAACGGATCTATCAGCTTTGAGGTAAGAATGAATAAATCTGCCTATTTGTGTGAGAGGGGTGTGTTTAGTAAACTGTACAGTGAGGGTTGTGTGAGAGGGGTGTGTTTAGTAAACTGTACAGTGAGGTTTGTGTGAGAGGGGTGTGTTTAGTAAACTGTACAGTGAGGTTTGTGTGAGAGGGGTGTGTTTAGTAAACTGTACAGTGAGGTTTGTGTGAGAGGGGTGTGTTTAGTAAACTGTACAGTGAGGTTTGTGTGAGGGGGTGCTTAACTGTATTTGACGTGCTGTCTCTCTGGTACAGTGAGGTTTGTTTAACTGTATTTGACGTGCTGTCTCTCTGGTACAGTGAGATTTGTTTAACTGTATTTGACGTGCTGTCTCTCTGGTACAGTGAGGTTTGTTTAACTGTATTTGACGTGCTGTCTCTCTGGTACAGTGAGATTTGTTTAACTGTATTTGACGTGCTGTCTCTCTGGTACAGTGAGGTTTGTTTAACTGTATTTGACGTGCTGTCTCTCTGGTACAGTGAGATTTGTTTAACTGTATTTGACGTGCTGTCTCTCTGGTACAGTGAGGTTTGTTTAACTGTATTTGACGTGCTGTCTCTCTGGTACAGTGAGGTTTGTGTGAGCAGGTGTTTAACTGTATGAACAGATCCCAGTGGATTGCTAATAGCTGACAGGTCTATAAGAAGTCTTGTGTGTTCCCTCCCCAGGATTTTGTCATGGGGCTGTCCATCATCCTTAGAGGCACCATTAATGACCGTCTAAACTGGGCTTTCAACCTCTACGATCTCAACAAGGACGGCTGCATCACCAAAGAGGTAAGCTCCGCAACAACAAGCATGCTCTCCAATGTCTATCTGTGCTCTCACTGAGGCTTTCATGAAGCATGCTCTCCAATGTCTGTCTGTGCTTCTTCACTGAGGCTTTCATGAAGCATGCTCTCCAATGTCTATCTGTGCTCTCACTGAGGCTTTCATGAAGCATGCTCTCCAATGTCTGTCTGTGCTTCTTCACTGAGGCTTTCATGAAGCATGCTCTCCAATGTCTATCTGTGCTTCTTCACTGAGGCTTTCATGAAGCATGCTCTCCAATGTCTATCTGTGCTTCTTCACTGAGGCTTTCATGAAGCATGCTCTCCAATGTCTATCTGTGCTTCTTCACTGAGGCTTTCATGAAGCATGCTCTCCAATGTCTATCTGTGCTTCTCACTGAGGCTTTTGTCTTCTCACTGTACCATTCCACACTCTACATATGTAGATTAAATATGTCATAATACTCATATCATGGAAGGTGATGTCAGAACCTGTTAATTACAAGCCAGCCTATCAGCCACTCCAAACACATATAAAGGGACCGCCTTTCTATCTGAATATACTGTGGCCTGTGTATATTCCTGGCATGTGTATTAAGAGCTGATGTGCTTTACTGTGCTTTGCAGGAGATGATGGCTATAATGAAATCGATCTACGACATGATGGGGAAATGCACGTCCCCCTGCATGCAGGATGATACACACAGGGAACATGTGGAGTCCTTCTTTCAGGTAACATCTGCAGCCTGAGCATGAAGAGCAATAGAAACTGAATGAATCCACCCAAAGAGGTTACTGCGCAGGCAGGGAATGCTGCTGTGAATGAATCCACCCAAAGAGGTTACTGCGCAGGCAGGCAATGCTGCTGTGAATGAATCCACCCAAAGAGGTTACTGCGCAGGCAGGGAATGCTGCTGTGAATGAATCCACCCAAAGAGGTTACTGCGCAGGCAGGGAATGCTGCTGTGAATGAATCCACCCAAAGAGGTTACTGCGCAGGAAGGGAATGCTGCTGTGAATGAATTCACCCAAAGAGGTTACTGCGCAGGCAGGGAATGCTGCTGTGAATGAATCCACCCAAAGAGGTTACTGCGCAGGCAGGGAATGCTGCTGTGAATGAATCCACCCAAAGAGGTTACTGCGCAGGCAGGGAATGCTGCTGTGAATGAATTCACCCAAAGAGGTTACTGCGCAGGCAGGTAATGCTGCTGTGAATGAATCCACCCAAAGAGGTTACTGCGCAGGCAGGGAATGCTGCTGTGAATGAATCCACCCAAAGAGGTTACTGCTTGAGGCAGGGAATGCTGCTGTGAATGAATTCACCCAAAGAGGTTACTGCGCAGGCAGGGAATGCTGCTGTGAATGAATCCACCCAAAGAGGTTACTGCGCAGGCAGGGAATGCTGCTGTGAATGAATTCACCCAAAGAGGTTACTGCGAGGCAGGGAATGCTGCTGTGAATGAATTCACCCAAAGGGTTACTCGCAGGCAGGGAATGCTGCTGTGAATGAATTCACCCAAAGAGGTTACCGCAGGCAGGGAATGCTGCTGTGAATGAATCCACCCAAAGAGGTTACTGCGCAGGCAGGGAATGCTGCTGTGAATGAATCCACCCAAAGAGGTTACTGCGCAGGCAGGGAATGCTGCTGTGAATGAATCCACCCAAAGAGGTTACTGCGCAGGCAGGGAATGCTGCTGTGAATGAATTCACCCAAAGAGGTTACTGCGCAGGCAGGGAATGCTGCTGTGAATGAATCCACCCAAAGAGGTTACTGCGCAGGCAGGGAATGCTGCTGTGAATGAATCCACCCAAAGAGGTTACTGCGCAGGCAGGGAATGCTGCTGTGAATGAATCCACCCAAAGAGGTTACTGCGCAGGCAGGGAATGCTGCTGTGAATGAATTCACCCAAAGAGGTTACTGCGCAGGCAGGGAATGCTGCTGTGAATGAATTCACCCAAAGAGGTTACTGCGCAGGCAGGGAATGCTGCTGTGAATGAATCCACCCAAAGAGGTTACTGCGCAGGCAGGGAATGCTGCTGTGAATGAATTCACCCAAAGAGGTTACTGCGCAGGCAGGGAATGCTGCTGTGAATGAATCCACCCAAAGAGGTTACTGCGCAGGCAGGGAATGCTGCTGTGAATGAATCCACCCAAAGAGGTTACTGCGCAGGCAGGGAATGCTGCTGTGAATGAATCCACCCAAAGAGGTTACTGCGCAGGCAGGGAATGCTGCTGTGAATGAATCCACCCAAAGAGGTTACTGCGCAGGCAGGGAATGCTGCTGTGAATGAATCCACCCAAAGAGGTTACTGCGCAGGCAGGGAATGCTGCTGTGAATGAATCCACCCAAAGAGGTTACTGCGCAGGCAGGGAATGCTGCTGTGAATGAATTCACCCAAAGAGGTTACTGCGCAGGCAGGGAATGCTGCTTTGCATTAACTAGCCATCTTTATTTCACCAGAGGATTGTACAAAGTTTTTTTCAATATAGGAACATTTTGAAACATTGTTTTACATTTTTTATGTGTAATTTGTTCCTGTAAATTCCCTGATTTGTGTATCACTTTTCAGAAAATGGACAGGAATAACGATGGGGTTGTGACAATAGATGAGTTCATCGAATCATGTCAGAAGGTATGTTTGATAGAGAACGGACTAAATCAGACTTGTTTTAAAACCCTTGAACATTTTTACAGATGAAATGAGTGAGTGTGTTTGTCTCTTCAATTGGCTTTAAAGACAGGCTCTATTCATAGCTACACATACTGTATCTGTATGAAGCAGATTTCACTACTACCAGCTGTGTTCATGTTCAATGATCCTAAAATACTCAATCTTAGTGGCGAGAAACCACTATGTAACCATTACTAAAATGCATGATTATACAACGCTCCAAAAAAAATCAAGAAATCAAATCCACTATCCGAATCACAGTGCAGAATTCTAACCAGGCCCTCCAGATTGTAATTATCGTAGAATCCCTACACTTCTGTTTGCTGGTTTGTGCTCAAGTGAATACAGAGGTCCTTTTGTGAACAGCTGCTCTGGGGTAGGGGGAGGAAGATGGTTTGACATCATGTATTTTGTTGGTTCTGTTTTTAGGATGAAAACATCATGAGGTCCATGCAGCTGTTTGACAATGTTATCTAGAGGACGTCCTGGAGAGGCGGTCCCTCAGCGGCACTGCCCTCCTGGGAGACTCTGGGCCATTGGGAGAGGTGACATGGGAACAAATATTTAAACTAAACCTGGAGCATTAAGAAAGAAAGGGGGATGGATTTTTAAAAAGCTTTTTGCTGGCTGGATTTCAGGGCCTCTCCTTTGAAAATCTAGGACAATTCAGGCACTGCAAGAGGTGTCATGAAAAATCAACAAATCCATGAAATCCACAGTCATGTTACCGTAGCACTGCAGACAGAATTACAATAACTCCTTCATTTTACATAGCATGAGATTATCACATCCACTCTAACAATCTCTGTTAGTAATTGAAAGGATACTCCAAAGCCTGCCTAATGAACTTTGTGTTTAGATATGGCTAGATACCTCAGCTACTGCATCAGGCTTAATAAACATGCCACTCACCCCCCACTCCACTGTATCACAGCACAGTGTGAAGAGTGCCAATACCCACAACCTGACTGAGACTGCTGGAGCACGAGAGCTACACTGTATCACAGCACAGAGTGAAGAGTGCCAATACCCACAACCTGACTGAGACTGCTGGAGCACGAGAGCTACACTGTATCACAGCACAGTGTGAAGAGTCCCAATACCCACAACCTGACTGAGACTGCTGGAGCACGAGAGCTACACTGTATCACAGCACAGAGTGAAGAGTGCCAATACCCACAACCTGACTGAGACTGCTGGAGCACGAGAGCTACACTGTATCACAGCTCAGTGTGAAGAGTCCCAATACCCACAACCTGACTGAGACTGCTGGAGCACGAGAGCTACACTGTATCACAGCTCAGTGTGAAGAGTGCCAATACCCACAACCTGACTGAGACTGCTGGAGCACGAGAGCTACACTGTATCACAGCACAGTGTGAAGAGTGCCAATACCCACAACCTGACTGAGACTGCTGGAGCACGAGAGCTACACTGTATCACAGAACAGTGTGAAGAGTGCCAATACCCACAACCTGACTGAGACTGCTGGATCACGAGAGCTACACTGTATCACAGCTCAGTGTGAAGAGTGCCAATACCCACAACCTGACTGAGACTGCTGGATCACGAGAGCTACACTGTATCACAGCTCAGTGTGAAGAGTCCCAATACCCACAACCTGACTGAGACTGCTGGAGCACGAGAGCTACACTGTATCACAGCACAGTGTGAAGAGTGCCAATACCCACAACCTGACTGAGACTGCTGGAGCACGAGAGCTACACTGTATCACAGCACAGTGTGAAGAGTGCCAATACCCACAACCTGACTGAGACTGCTGGAGCACGAGAGCTACACTGTATCACAGCACAGTGTGAAGAGTCCCAATACCCACAACCTGACTGAGACTGCTGGAGCACGAGAGCTACACTGTATCACAGCACAGTGCGAAGAGTCCCAATACCCACAACCTGACTGAGACTGCTGGAGCACGAGAGCTACACTGTATCACAGAACAGTGTGAAGAGTCCCAATACCCACAACCTGACTGAGACTGCTGGATCACGAGAGCTACACTGTATCACAGCACAGTGTGAAGAGTGCCAATACCCACAACCTGACTGAGACTGCTGGAGCACGAGAGCTACACTGTATCACAGCACAGTGTGAAGAGTGCCAATACCCACAACCTGACTGAGACTGCTGGAGCACGAGAGCTACACTGTATCACAGAACAGTGTGAAGAGTCCCAATACCCACAACCTGACTGAGACTGCTGGAGCACGACAGCTACACTGTATCACAGCACAGAGTGAAGAGTGCCAATACCCACAACCTGACTGAGACTGCTGGAGCACGAGAGCTACACTGTATCACAGCACAGAGTGAAGAGTCCCAATACCCACAACCTGACTGAGACTGCTGGAGCACGAGAGCTACACTGTATCACAGCACAGTGTGAAGAGTGCCAATACCCACAACCTGACTGAGACTGCTGGAGCACGAGAGCTACACTGTATCACAGCACAGTGTGAAGAGTGCCAATACCCACAACCTGACTGAGACTGCTGGAGCACGAGAGCTACACTGTATCACAGAACAGTGTGAAGAGTGCCAATACCCACAATGCTCTTGAGTAACAATCACAGGCAGTGAAGTGGAAGCAACTGAACCCAGAGCCCAAAGGAAATGTTTTAAGTCAAATATGTTATTTATTTATTAGTTTTGATTCGCTGTTCCCCAGAACATGTGTTTTTATGTGTTTTGTTTTTCTCTTTGGCTTTGCTTAGCCTTTTGTTGCCTACATACAGCAGATCTTTTTTTCACAGTTCAAACACCATTTGTTTATTTGGTTCTTTCATCAGAACTACTAAGAAACTTGTATTGTGGTTCTAATGCCCACTATGACCACTGGCAGATCCAGGATAAAAGGGGTTAACTGTCAAGTAGTGTGAAGTATTCGGTAAGAAGAATATGCTTTTGAAGGGTTTAGAAAGAGGTTTCTGAAAGTATTAACTCTACCTTCGGTTCAGAGATTTCCAAAGTCAGTGTTGTGGCCTGTTTATGACGATGTAACATTTTCATATGTTTTTGAAGGGTTTAGAAAGAGCTTTCTGATAGCATTAACTCTACCTTCGGTTCGGAGATTTCCAAAGTGTTGTGGCCTGTTTATGACGATGTAACATTTTAATGTAAAGGTCTTTGAGTCAGGTGACAGAATGAAATTAGCCGCGGCCCCCAAATGGAAACACTGGTCTTTAAAGATCAATGGGTAGAAATGAATTAATAATCAATATCTTGATTCCCCCTTTTCAAATTCACATACATGACAAATGCCCTAAGTTATGTGATGTCATTGCACTAGTTGTGTGATATCGTTGCACTAGTTGTGTGATGTCATTGCACTGGTTGTGATATTATTACACTAGTTGTGTGATGTCATTGCACTAGTTGTGTGATGTCGTTGCACTAGTTGTGTGATATCGTTGCACTAGTTGTGTGATGTCATTGCACTAGTTGTGTGATGTCATTGCACTAGTTGTGTGATATGAATGCACAGGTCTTTCCTCTCATAGTAGAGAACACTGCCTCTAACTTCCCACCCAGCAGCTGCATTGCTGTGAAGTCACATTTATTACATGTACTTTTATTGTTACATTTTTTATGCAGGTTTTAAAGCTCTGTTTTGAGTAGACTGAAAGATGACATCTCTTGTTAAAGACCAATTAAACAAACAAACCCAAAACAAACCAATGTGTGACGGTTGTGTTCATCAGTAAAAATGGACTCATTTCCTGGCATGGTTCTTGTCAGTAGGAATTGGTCGTAGGCATGGACTCCATTGAGACTAGTGTTCTAATAGAGCAGGACTCCAGTATCTTGGACTGCGGTCAGTGATGGGGAAATGTCATACTACAGTCCCTTTGGTGTCCGTGCCATGTGCACCCCACCCTCCCCAGAGTGCTTCAGAGCCGCAGCAAATCCTCCAGTAAAGACGCGCGAGATCCTGGCGGCTGTATATGTGCATGCACTGTTTCTATAGCATTGGAAATGAGTAGCTCACTGGATGTCAGTGTGTCAAGATATCTACTTTCTACCGGCTGCTTTGCATTTCAAATATGTATATTTTGTACAGAGAGAGAAATAAAATCAGTTGCTATGCACCACTGTTGCAAGTCTGTTTTTCCTCCATGGAATAATCCAACAATGCAGTCATCTGTGAAATGTGAAGCTTGTAAAATCACAATGAAAAGGAAGCAACAATCTAAACACACATAACTAGAATGTGCTTTCATTTAGTAAGCACCTCAAAATATACCAACAAGCTCTAAGCACAGACCACTCTGTCTGCATTCACTGACAGTAAATCTGCAGTGCATTGTAGCTGTACCGCCAGTCCTGCAGCACCCCCTTGTGGTGGCAAAAGGCAAATTGTGGAAACAATCTATTTCGATTAACACAAAATGCAACTTGTGAACAAGGTTTAGGAAATTGTTTATTTGTATAATTTACAATATTTTACAATGTCTTATACATAAGAACACTGTGCAGTACTGTTTACATGGCACTGTCTGCAAAGCAAACTGGATTTACAAATGAAATAACAAAATCAAATAAGAAGTTTGGATGTAACCCCCTGGTTCGTGTTCACATCAACCAGACTCCAAAAGCGGCTTTCTTTGTGTTTCTTGTCAATATAAACCTACTGCTGGTGTTTCTTCACTAATAACATTCATTCAGCAGGAACTAAAAAGCCCTTTTCTGATTTTAATCAAGTCTGCACTGGATCCGCTGTCACCATCTGGTGGAATTAAAGGAAGTCCACAAGAGAGAGGAGATGGCTAAAGAAATAGTTATAAAATGTTGATAGGTTTGAATCAAACAAGCTTTCATAAACAAGACCCCTCTTTGAAATGTGTATCTAAATGTATTACTGCACTAAGCAGCAGGGTCTATCGGACCTCTCTCTTGAAGAGAAAGGGAGCAGGGGGTCCAGCAGCAGGGTCTATCGGACCTCTCTCTTGAAGAGAAAGGGAGCAGGTGGTCCAGCAGCAGGGTCTATCGGACCTCTCTCTTGAAGAGAAAGGGAGCAGGGGGTCCAGCAGCAGGGTCTATCGGACCTCTCTCTCGAAGAGAAAGGGAGCAGGGGGTCCAGCAGCAGGGTCTATCGGACCTCTCTCTTGAAGAGAAAGGGAGCAGGGGGTCCAGCAGCAGGGTCTATCGGACCTCTCTCTTGAAGAGAAAGGGAGCAGGGGTCCAGCAGCAGGGTCTATCGGACCTCTCTCTGAAGAGAAAGGGAGCAGGAGGTCCAGCAGCAGGGTCTATCGGACCTCTCTTGAAGAGAAAGGGAGCAGGGGGTCCAGCATCAGGGTCTATCGGACCTCTCTCTCGAAGAGAAAGGGAGCAGGGGTCCAGCAGCAGGGTCTATCGGACCTCTCTCTCAACAGAAAGGGAGCAGGGGTCCAGCAGCAGGGTCTATCGGACCTCTCTCTCGAAGAGAAAGGGAGCAGGGGGTCCAGCAGCAGGGTTCATCGGACCTCTCTCTCAAGAGAAAGGGAGCAGGGGTCCAGCGTCAGGGTCTATCGGACCTCTCTCAAGAGAAAGGAGCAGGGGTCCAGCAGCAGGGTTCTATCGGACCTCTCTCTTGAAGAGAAAGGGAGCAGGAGGTCCAGCAGCAGGGTCTATCGGACCTCTCTCTTGAAGAGAAAGGGAGCAGGGGTCCAGCAGCAGGGTCTATCGGACCTCTCTCTTGAAGAGAAAGGGAGCAGGGGTCCAGCATCAGGGTCTATCGGACCTCTCTCTTGAAGAGAAAGGAGCAGGAGGTCCAGCAGCAGGGTCTATCGGACCTCTCTTGAAGAGAAAGGGAGCAGGGGTCCAGCAGCAGGGTCTATCGGACCTCTCTTGAAGAGAAAGGAGCAGGGGGTCCAGCATCAGGGTCTATCGGACCTCTCTTGAAGAGAAAGGAGCAGGAGGTCCAGCACCAGGGTCTATCGGACCTCTCTCTTGAAGAGAAAGGAGAAGGGGTCCAGCATCAGGGTCTATCGGACCTCTCTCTTGAAGAGAAAGGGAGCAGGGGGTCCAGCATCAGGGTCTATCGGACCTCTCTCTTGAAGAGAAAGGGAGCAGGGGGTCCAGCAGCAGGGTCTATCGGACCTCTCTCTTGAAGAGAAAGGGAGCAGGAGGTCCAGCAGCAGGGTCTATCGGACCTCTCTCTTGAAGAGAAAGGGAGCAGGGGGTCCAGCAGCAGGGTCTATCGGACCTCTCTCTTGAAGAGAAAGGGAGCAGGGGGTCCAGCAGCAGGGTCTATCGGACCTCTCTCTTGAAGAGAAAGGAGCAGGGGTCCAGCAGCAGGGTCTATCGGACCTCTCTCTTGAAGAGAAAGGGAGCAGGGGGTCCAGCAGCAGGGTCTATCGGACCTCTCTCTTGAAAAGAAAGGGAGCAGGGGGTCCAGCAGCAGGGTCTATCGGACATCTCTCCTGAGCTCTGCCAGCAGCCAGATTGCCAGGGAGAGCAGTGCCAGGAACCCGGACTGATGAGCCAGGGGTGTGGGGACGTAGAGGAGCAGGGTGCTGATGCCCAGGCCAGCCTGGTTTGAAACACAGAGAAACAATTGTTATGTGGCAATCAACAGCAATCCGTGTGTGGAAGTCCAACACTGGCATCCTCCTGCTTTAGTGAACAGGGGTGTTAACAAAACACTCATCTCACGACATGCAGGCCACCATACAGTATGGATCAGGAGACGGGCGCTTCTTGTATGAGGCATAATAGGATCAAATGGTCTTAATGATGAGCCACAAAAAGAACTACAATGAGCTATGTTGTGCTATTGTTTTCACGATACGATAGATCATGTAAAGAAAGTATTTCTATTCATTGATACACGATGACTTGTTACACCCCTATCACTGAATTAAACAAGCACTAACCAAGATTTTATAACACAAAAAGCCTTGCATGCATTTCGAGATATCTTTCCAAACTGCATGTACGCCATGGCCAACAGGGAGGTGAGAGCAATTCTGGTTCTTCTGGGCAGCGGGATCCTCCGAGAGAACAGATAGAGGCCAGAAGACAAGCAAATCATGCAGAACACAGCTAGTGTAAGGAGAGGTATCTCTGCAGAGAAACAGGACACAGCTACTGTAAGGAGAGGTATCTCTGCAGAGACACAGGACACAGCTACTGTAAGGAGAGGTATCTCTGCAGAGACACAGGACACAGCTACTGTAAGGAGAGGTACCTCTGCAGAGACACAGGACACAGCTACTGTAAGGAGAGGTATCTCTGCAGAGACACAGGACACGGCTACTGTAAGGAGAGGTATCTCTGCACACACAGTACACAGCTACTGTAAGGAGAGGTAGCTCTGCACACACAGAACACAGCTACTGTAAGGAAAGGTAGCTCTGCACACACAGGACACAGCTACTGTAAGGAGAGGTATCTCTGCAGAGACACAGGACACAGCTACTGTAAGAAGAGGTATCTCTGCACAGACACAGGACACAGCTACTGTAAGGAGAGGTATCTCTGCAGAGACACAGGACACAGCTACTGTAAGGAGAGGTATCTCCGCAGACACAGGACACAGCTACTGTAAGGAGAGGTATCTCTGCAGAGACACAGGACACAGCTACTGTAAGGAGAGGTATCTCTGCAGAGACACAGGACACAGCTACTGTAAGGAGAGGTATCTCTGCAGAGACACAGGACACAGCTACTGTAAGGAGAGGTATCTCTGCACACACAGGACACAGCTACTGTAAGGAGAGGTATCTCTGCAGACACAGGACACAGCTACTGTAAGGAAAGGTATCTCTGCAGAGACACAGGACACAGCTACTGTAAGAAGAGGTATCTCTGCAGAGACACAGGACACAGCTACTGTAAGGAGAGGTATCTCTGCACACACAGGACACAGCTACTGTAAGGAGAGGTATCTCTGCAGAGACACAGGACACAGCTACTGTAAGGAGAGGTATCTCTGCACACACAGGACACAGCTACTGTAAGGAGAGGTATCTCTGCAGAGACACAGGACACAGCTACTGTAAGAAGAGGTATCTCTGCAGAGACACAGGACACAGCTACTGTAAGGAGAGGTATCTCTGCACACACAGGACACAGCTACTGTAAGGAGAGGTAGCTCTGCACACACAGGACACACTAACCCACCCCAGCCGTGTAAACCTAAACCTAACCCTAACCCTAGGGTCGGTCACCTGGACCGTGGCAGTGCTGCGCCCCCTTCTGGCCAGCCATTGGGGCACACGCTGCTGCAAGCCAAAGAAAGCCTGAGACACTTCAGGGTCTAACAGAACAAAGAGACACAGACCTTGGCGTGACCAGCTATTTTCATTGCAGCGTGATACCCAGGCTATTGGAGTATATGATTATATCGTTTAACTTTCGTTACATGTATTCACGGATAAAGATATGGCACCCTCTGGTCTTTTCGTTCTTACCTGCACGCCACTTCTCAAATGCAACCCCTTAGCGAACCGACATCCGCAAGCAAAGGCATAGCGCAGCATCTCCTACAGAACAACACGGATAAGGAGGATGTATACAGGTTTGGTAGCGTAATTCTTTAAATAATAATAATAATAATAATAATAATAATAATAATAATAATAATAATAATAGCTACACAACGCGTACTCGACTGTCCAAGCGAAAACTTTCAATATGGATAAACTTTGACCCTCTGATTAAAAATATATATAATTATAATAATACAGTAAAAGGAAACTAGTATAAATATCATTATTTTATATAGTGTTATTTGAATTGTAAGAACAAAACACTTAATAATACCGATTTTGCAATTTATTACATTTTCGGGGTCAGGCGCAGCTGAAGCCTTTTCGTGCGTGATCATGTTGTGATCACATGACAGGGGTTCGTTAGTACATAGGTGCGTTCACGAGAGGCAGACTTTGCTAAGTCTGCGCAGATTCTGCAAAGATTCAGAAAATTCATTGGCTACTTGCTCCGATTCTGTGCAGATTCTGCGCAGAACGACGAAAGCCTGCGTGTCGTGAACACACCCATAATGTGCCTCTGTTGAAATGAACGCTTGAACAAATCCAGTGGTTGTTTGTGAAGAGCTTCTTAAGCTAATAAATTGTATCTTTTAAAAAGCTTTCCAATCAGCAAAAATATTTGTAAGCATAGTACGAGTGAAAGCCAAAGCCCCGCTTGAATGAGTAACAAGAATTCGAACTTAGTTACGCTATTTCTGTGTTTTTGATTTCTCTTTAGTAAATTGTAAAGCTATTTAAAAAATCAAGTTAACCTGTAGCTTATTTTGCGTGTTCACTATCACGTGACCAACGTGGACGCTTTCGCCGTGGCTTCAAAATGAAAGACACGTTATTGGCCGCTGTTGTATTACGGTAGCCAATCAGAGGAAGGATGCAGGGGTCAATGGTTCGCTGGATTGAACAGGTAAACACGAAGAGACGCTCAAATTGTATCAATGATGTTAAAAAAAACTAGCTGAAACGGTGTAGAATGTGACAGATACGAAACCGTATTCCTAGGGGAGCAAAGTAATTGAGACAAAGAGCGAGTGTTTATTACAGCTCTGTAGTAATATCCATCTGCATCATGTCATACCATATCCGTACCGTTCACACAACAACACACCCAGCGACACAAACAATATACCGAATTGTACCATAGTGTATGTATGTACCGTATGTATCAAACAATATGTGCGACAGGAGGGTCTTAATAGTCTCATCGCATGTTTGTCTAATCTATTGTAATACATTGATGTAAAATCACGTGTTCGTGTATTTATTCGATGAAGAGTGCCCGT
The DNA here is from genome assembly GCA_030684275.1 of Acipenser oxyrinchus oxyrinchus. NCBI lineage: Eukaryota > Metazoa > Chordata > Actinopteri > Acipenseriformes > Acipenseridae > Acipenser > Acipenser oxyrinchus. The sequence continues at coordinate 75,095 of CM060259.1, read as the reverse complement.
GTATATTCTGGTGTGTTGTTTACCATAATATAATCATGTTTCCTAGTAAAACCTGCATACATAATGTCCAACGAGGTTAACTAGCTCTTGTGATCCTATATATAATAAACGGGACTATGTGTGGCAACACTGCGTTTAGCAATCCAATGAATGCATTACTGTGTAAAGATTCAAGAATAATGTATTTTTATTTTATTTGACCAGTTTTACAACCTGATGGCTATTGTAAGAATTAGATTGTCACAAGAAATTCAGAGTGTGTTCTGTACACATCCCTTAAAACCGTAATCACAAGAAATTCAGAGCGTGTTCTATACACATCCCTTAAAACCGTAATCACAAGAAATTCAGAGCGTGTTCTATACACATCCCTTAAAACCGTAATCACAAGAAATTCAGAGTGTGTTCTGTAGACATCCCTTAAAACCGTAATCACAAGAAATTCAGAGCGTGTTCTGTACACATCCCTTAAAACCGTAATCACAAGAAATTCAGAGCGTGTTCTATACACATCCCTTAAAACCGTAATCACAAGAAATTCAGAGCGTGTTCTCTACACATCCCTTAAAAACATAATCACAAGAAATTCAGAGCGTGTTCTATACACATCCCTTAAAACCGTAATCACAAGAAATTCAGAGCGTGTTCTGTACACATCCCTTAAAACCGTAATCACAAGTTCCTGCTATTATTAGGTGTTGTTTAGTTAGGTAAATATTTGCTGATTAGAAGAACAGTATGACGTACAGTCTGTCTGGTAAGAGGGTTTGCTTCCGGTAACACAAGCACACATTTATGCTTTCTTGTTTTCTTGTTTCGCTTCAATACAGTTTTTTGGTTCTGTAGGGATGGCTGATGGCTTTCTGATGGAGGTGTGTGTGGATTCAGTGGAATCTGCAATAAATGCTGAAAGAGGAGGTACAGCATATCTACATGCATGCAGTTACTTCTTATCTTCTGTCTGTTCGGATGCTTACTGTATTATTCCATCTGTCTGTTCGGATGCTTACTGTATTATTCCATTACCTCCAGGTGCCTGCAGGATCGAACTGTGTTCCAGCCTCCTGGAGGGAGGCATCACACCCAGTATTGGTGAGTCCTGAGGGAACAAAGTATGCATACAGTCATGACATGACCTGTGAAACTTGTGAAGCTTGAGGTCCTGCTACCTGTGTGACCACATGAGTGTTTGTGAGCGTGAGGCTGCACTGTAGACCCTGCTACCCATTCCTATTACTCAGCCTGTGCTTGTTGCTGTGCTCAGGTCTGCTGCAGGTTGTGAAGCAGCATGTCCAGATCCCTGTGTTTGCCATGATCCGTCCGCGTGGGGGAGACTTCCTGTACTCGGACCGCGAGGTGGAGGTCATGAAGAGGGACATCCACCTGTGCAAGAGTCACGGGGCAGACGGGGTGGTGCTGGGGGCGCTGAGCGAGGACGGGAGTGTAGACACAGAGCTCTGTGTGGAGCTGCTGGGTAAGAGACACTGATCATCTACACAGCTTTACACATGAGCAGACGGTGGTGCTGGGGGTGCTGAGCGAGGACGGGAGTGTAGACACACAGCTCTGTGTGGAGCTGCTGGGTAAGAGGCACTGATCATCTACACAGCTTTACACATGAGCAGACGGGTGGTGCTGGGGGTTCTGAGAGGACAGGAGTGTAGACACAGAGCTCTGTGTGGAGCTGCTGGGTAAGAGGCACTGATCATCTACACAGCTTTACACATGAGCAGACGGGTGGTGCTGGGGGTGCTGAGAGGACAGGAGTGTAGACACAGAGCTCTGTGTGGAGCTGCTGGGTAAGAGGCACTGATCATCTACACAGCTTTACACATGAGCAGACGGGGTGGTGCTGGGGGTGCTGAGCGAGGACGGGAGTGTAGACACACAGCTCTGTGTGGAGCTGCTGGGTAAGAGGCACTGATCATCTACACAGCTTTACAGATGAGCAGACGGGTGGTGCTGGGGGTTCTGAGAGGACAGGAGTGTAGACACAGAGCTCTGTGTGGAGCTGCTGGGTAAGAGGCACTGATCATCTACACAGCTTTACACATGAGCAGACGGGGTGGTGCTGGGGGTGCTGAGAGGACAGGAGTGTAGGCACAGAGCTCTGTGTGGAGCTGCTGGGTAAGAGGCACTGATCATTGTCACAAAGACGGCAGCAGTGGGTGACGTCAGACCAGAAACAGGAAGTAATACACAGAAGCTTGGGGTTGTGATGAAGCTGAGCGCGTGATCGCGCTCAGCATTTAATAATTAACAGGACAGAAAATAAAAGGTTTAAACACAAAACAGAAACAGGACACGGCACTTTCGCCAAAATAAACAGACATAAACAAAACGGACTATACAGACACTGACACACAGGGACGAACAAACACGGTGAGCACAAACTAATCTTCTTCTATCTTTATCTCTCCTTCTCCACACCCGTTCTCCACTCTCGAACACCTAAAACCCCGAGTGAGTGAATCGTGCATCTATATATACTGTTGTGCTGGGATTCAATTACTAATTAATTATTCACTTGAATCCCAGCACGTGAATTAATTACGTGCAACCTCGTGCCTAACTACAATTATACATTTTTAAACACACGTGAAACACAGACCCGCTTATATCCCGTGTACCAATCGCTATACACCAACATTAACACATGCAACATGCAACATATAACACAAACTACGCACAAGGGCGGCCACATCGCCACATATACCCCCTTGTGCGCAGCACACATGGCCTCAACGGCCACCTCCCCATAAAACCCAGCAGTCCAGGACAAAGTCTCGGGCTGGGAAGGGAGGCTTCAGTGGGCCCATGGCTGGCAATGCTGTCAGCACCCCTGCCGGTAGTGGCACGGCTGACAGCATGCTGGTCCACTCCTGCAGCGAAACTGCTGCTGGGGATGCTGGTCTCCTGACCTCTCCCCCTTTCTTCGTAGCCGGTAGCTCCCTCCTGTGGGGCTCCGGCCACAAGAACTCCTGCGGAGAAACTGCTGCTGGGGAAAGTGGTCTCCTGACCTCTCCCCCTGTCTTTGTAGCCGGTAGCTCCCTCCTGTGGGGCTCCGGCCTCAAGAACTCCTGCAGCGAAACTGCTGCTGGGGAAAGTGGTCTCCTGACCTCTCCCCCTGTCTTTGTAGCCGGTAGCTCCCCTTTCTGGGGCTCCGGCCACCGTACTCCCTGTGGTGGAGGTGCGGGAAGCGGAGACAGCTCCTGCTCCTCTGCTCCGGGCAGTGGCGGAACCAGCAGGTATTCACCCTCTGCTGGTGGAGGTGGGAGGGCAAGCAGTCCTCCCACGACAAAGAAGGCGGAACCAGCAGGTACTCACCCTCTGCTGGTGGAGGAGGCAGAGGCAGCTCCTGCTGCTCTGCTCCTGGTAGAAGCAATTGAGGTGGTGGAGGCAGAGGCAGCTCCTGCTGCTCTGCTCCTAGTGGTGTCGGAACCAGCAGGTATTCACCCTCTGCTGGTGGAGGTGGGAGGGGCAAGCAGTCCTCCCACGACAAAGAAGGCGGAACCAGCAGGTACTCACCCTCTGCTGGTGGAGGAGGCAGAGGCAGCTCCTGCTGCTCTGCTCCTGGTGGAAGCGGTTGAGGTGGTGGAGGCAGAGGCAGCTCCTGCTCCTCTGCTCCTAGTGGAGGAAGTGGTGGAGGTGGGAGCAGCGTGTAGTCTCCTGGCGATGGAGGTGCGAGCAGCGTGTAGTCTCCTGGCGATGGAGGTGCGAGCAGCGTGTGGTCTCCTACTGTTGCAGGGGACTGGTGCGGCTCCGCCTCTCTTGCAGGGGACTGGTGCGGCTCTCCCGCTCTTGCAGGGGACTGTGGTGGAGGCAGAGGCAGCTCCTGTTCCTCTCCTCCGGGTGGTGACGGTGGGGAAGTGATACCAGCAGGCGTTCACACTCTGCTGGTGGATGGGAACCCAGCAGGCATTCACCCTCTGCTGGTGGACACGGGGACAGCAGGCATTCTTCCTCTGCTGGTGGACATGGGGACAGCAGGCATTCTTCCTCTGCTGGTGGAGGTGGAACCAGCAGGCATTCTCCCTCTGCTGGCAGCTTGGGTCCTAGGGCTGTGGAAGCCCCGACTTCCCTCTCTTTGGGCTGTGGGCGCACCGACTCCTCCCTGTTGGGCTGTGGACGCACCGACTCCTCCCTTTTGGGCTGTGGGCGCACCGACTCCTCCCTTTTGGGCTGTGGGCGCACCGACTCCTCCCTTTTGGGCTGTGGGCGCACCGACTCCCCCTCTTGGGCTTAGGGCGTTCGGGCTCCCCCACTCAGGCGTGGGGCGTTCGGGCTCCTCCCACTCAGGCGTGGGGCGTTCGGGCTCCTCCCACTCAGGCGTGGGGCGTTCGGGCTCCTCCCACTCAGGCGTGGGGCGTTCGGGCTCCTCCCACTCAGGCGTGGGACGTTCGGGCTCCTCCCACTCAGGCGTGGGACGTTGGGCTCCTCCCACTCAGGCGTGGGACGTTCGGGCTCCTCCCCTTTGGGCGCTAGAGAGGACAACAGCCTTGTTAGTAGCGGTGCAGGGCACCTTTTTAACACCACCTGCAACTGCTGCGCTGATGTTACTCTGGGCCCCCTTGCTTCTCCTGATCCAGCAGCCAGTCGATCACCTCCTCTGACACTGGCCTGCAGGATGGGTGCTGCTGTTGCTTCCTCTCTAGCGTCTTTCCTCCCTCCATTTCTCCAAAAAAAATCCATTTTTTTTTCTTTTTTCTCTCCAAAAAAAAACACACGGTACTCCTGCTCTGGTCTGAGTCTTGGAGGCGCTGGTAATCCCACGCAGGACACCACGTGTCACAAAGACGGCAGCAGTGGGTGACGTCAGACCAGAAACAGGAAGTAATACACAGAAGCTTGGGGTTGTGATGAAGCTGAGCGCGTGATCGCGCTCAGCATTTAATAATTAACAGGACAGAAAATAAAAGGTTTAAACACAAAACAGAAACAGGACACGGCACTTTCGCCAAAATAAACAGACATAAACAAAACGGACTATACAGACACTGACACACAGGGACGAACAAACACGGTGAGCACAAACTAATCTTCTTCTATCTTTATCTCTCCTTCTCCACACCCGTTCTCCACTCTCGAACACCTAAAAACCGAGTGGGTGAATCGTGCATCTATATATACTGTTGTGCTGGGATTCAATTACTAATTAATTATTCACTTGAATCCCAGCACGTGAATTAATTACGTGCAACCTCGTGCCTAACTACAATTATACATTTTTAAACACACGTGAAACACAGACCCGCTTATATCCCGTGTACCAATCGCTATACACCAACATTAACACATGCAACATGCAACATATAACACAAACTACGCACAAGGGCGCGGCCACATCGCCACAATCATCTACACAGCTTTACACATGAGCAGACGGGGTGGTGCTGGGGGTGCTGAGAGGACAGGAGTGTAGACACACAGCTCTGTGTGGAGCTGCTGGGTAAGAGGCACTGATCATCTACACAGCTTTACACATGAGCAGACGGGGTGGTGCTGGGGGTGCTGAGAGGACAGGAGTGTAGACACAGAGCTCTGTTTGGAGCTGCTGGGTAAGAGGCACTGATCATCTACACAGCTTTACACATGAGCAGACGGGGTGGTGCTGGGGGTGCTGAGCGAGGACAGGAGTGTAGGCACAGAGCTCTGTGTGGAGCTGCTGGGTAAGAGGCACTGATCATCTACACAGCTTTACACATGAGCAGACGGTGGTGCTGGGGGTGCTGAGCAAGGACGGGAGTGTAGACACACAGCTCTGTGTGGAGCTGCTGGGTAAGAGGCACTGATCATCTACACAGCTTTACACATGAGCAGACGGGGTGGTGCTGGGGGTGCTGAGAGGACAGGAGTGTAGACACAGAGCTCTGTGTGGAGCTGCTGGGTAAGAGGCACTGATCATCTACACAGCTTTACACATGAGCAGACGGGGTGGTGCTGGGGGCGCTGAGAGGACAGGAGTGTAGACACAGAGCTCTGTGTGGAGCTGCTGGGTAAGAGGCACTGATCATCTACACAGCTTTACACATGAGCAGACGGGGTGGTGCTGGGGGTTCTGAGAGGACAGGAGTGTAGGCACAGAGCTCTGTGTGGAGCTGCTGGGTAAGAGGCACTCCACTTTTACAGGGTGTTTTACACATGACCTACTCCTGATCAGAATTATGTTTTTTTCAGACTGTTGTATAATATAAAATTCCATTAATTATTTTATTTCAACAGCTCAATCCCACTTTTTTCAAACCCCAACATAAAAATAGCTAAATAAATACAAATACTGTGAGTGAATACATTGCTTTTCTTTCTTTCTTTTACAGCCGCTTCACGACCCCTGCCGGTTACTTTTCACAGAGGTAATTTTGGCTAAAGGCTTTGTATTTTGGACTGGATTGGGGGTGGTAAGCTTAACTGTGATAAAGAGGGTGAGTTTTTCTCTCATTAGTTCCTAAAAGAAAGACCCTCTGGCTGCTTTGAGATTCTTGGTGGTCTCAAAGGGACCTCATTTACCTTGGTGCAATGCAGTGGGACCTCATTTACCTTGGTGCAATGCAGTGGGACCTCATTTACCTTGGTGCAATGCAGTGGGACCTCATTTACCTTGGTGCAATGCAGTGGGACCTCATTTACCTTGGTGCAATGCAGTGGGACCTCATTTACTTTGGTGCAATGCAGTGTGTGTTGGGGGACTTCTGAATTGGAAATGGGATCTAATGTACTTATTGCTTTTTTTTTTTTTATCTCAGCCTTTGACATGGTGCGTGACCCAGTGGTTGCCATGGAGACCCTAATTGCGCTGGGGTTCGAGAGAGTGCTGACGAGCGGGGGTGACAGCAGTGCCCTGGAGGGGCTGCCTTTAATAAAGAGGCTGGTCGAACAGGTGTGGAATCCTGACTGGCAGGCTCATTAATATTCTCAGGCAGAGTGGGAATGTTGTATTAGCTTCTTATCTTACTGGGGGTGCTTGTCTGCTCTCAACAAGAGTACAGCTGTGGAACTGAGAGGGTTATGTATGACTTGCCCGGGAAAAAGTACATTTACTCAAAATCCAAATACCACAATATGAAAATAGCTACAACTGTTTAAATAATGTACCTGTCATTTCTCTTTTCATTGTTAACTTGTAACTTTAAAGTCTGTTTCAAAGCTCTTTTCAAAATGGCCATGCTAGTGCTCTGGGGTTTGAGATCTGTCCTGAATCACTGCAGGAAAAAAAAAAAAACATAACGACAAGTGCTGTGGCTTTTCTGTTCCGTACCACATCACAGATCGGTATTGCTGTGTTACCTGTTTCATAATGTGGGCAGTAATCCTGACACAAGTGTAAACAATGAAAAGTGAAATGACAGGTACGGTATTTAAACAGTTGAGGCGACATGTGGAACCCCGCTACTTACTCCACTTCGGGTTGTTTTTTTTGTTTTAATTTAGTCGTTGCTAATGGTTTTTACTCTGGTTTTCTCCTCAATTTGGAATGCCCAATTATTATTTTTATCACGGTTCACCACTGCAACCACCCAGCGACTCGAAGTGGCGGCAGACACCGTGTCCTCAAAACGTGTCCTGCCAAGCCGTCATTTTCGTGCTGCAGGTCTACAGCGAAGCCACCAGACCCATAGTGCCAAAGGACAACACAGATCTGAGTGGCTTCTACAGCAGACCCACAGGCGCCCTGTCGGCCACAGGAGTCGCTGGTGCGCGGTGAACCAAGGATAACCCTGCCGACCTATGCCCTCCCCACTCAGGCAGCGCTCTGCCAATTGTGCACCGCCCCCTGGGAACTGGCGATAGCATAACCTGGACTCGAACCAGCACTCTCCAGGCTATATGGAGCATCCTGCACTCCACGAGGAGCGCCTTTACTGGATGCGCCACTTGGGAGCCCCCTTACTGTACGTTTCTAAAGCCTGTACTTGTAGGGGTGCCCGGCAGCAACGTCTCATCGCTCTTCCTCTTTTTATTAACAGGCTAAAGGAAGAATAATTGTTATGCCTGGTAAGTACATTTTCTATGGTGAAAGTGTCACTATATATGCATTCGCTGTGGTCGTCTTCTGCTGTATAACATCTGTGCAGTACTGCAGTGTTAGACCAAGGCACCCAAATCCAGTAGCAGCCCCTTCGTATCACTACAGCAGCACTGTCTGTAGCTTTCCATGGTTCACACTGGTCATTCCTGGTGACCTGTCACTTGTGTGAAGATCAGTTCAGGGGTCCCAGCCTCCTCCTCATAGACCATGGGGCTGACAGGACCGATAAGGTACAGTATTAGGAAGAATTTAGTTTAGCTTTCTAAAGCTATTGGGCCTGTTTTTTATCAAGGTCATGTCATTTGCACCAGTGTATGTGAAAGGGAATTGCTGTAAATGTTACACAACTAATACTGTGCAACTCAGAAGGGTGATTGAGAAGTATGCCTCGGAGTTATTTGTTTCTAGTTTTGTAAGATTAACAGGAATAAGGACACCAGTGATGTTGATAGTGCTAATGGGAGTCATTGCTGTTTCCATGCTCAGTATTGATCCCTGCCTGTGCCTTCTCTGCCTCCTGCAGGTGGAGGGATCACAGAGAGGAACCTGCAGAGGATCCTGGAGGGCTCTGGGGCTCAGGAGTTTCACTGCTCTGCTCGCTCCAGCAAGGACTCTGCAATGAAATTCAGGTGAGATCTGTCGGCACACAGGACTTCCGAAGTAGTGCAAAAGTGAAAGGAGCTGCTTGCAAGAAAGCTGGACATTTTCCAATCCCTATGAACAGCAATACATTTACTGTAACCTTAAGCCGTTTCTCAGAAATCCATGCTGCCTTTCCCTTGCATGATTCACAAACGATGACTAAGGAAGGAAGCCTTGCACTGCAAATCAGCACCATTCCCCGTTCCCTGTATTTTGTCTGTATGAGAATGGATAGCAGGGTTTAAAGATATCGCTGTAGTTGCAATGGTTTTTATTTTTTTCTCAGTGCTTCAGATAGATATTCCTTTATGTCCATCAGCTGTGATTGTTGAGTTCTGCTGAGTGAGATCTGAGAGTTATTTTCAGGTTAATAAAGTGACTGCTGCTCTCTCCTTTGCAGGAATTCTTGTGTTAGCATGGGGGCAGCGTTGTCCGCCCCTGAATATGCACTCAAAGTGTCAGATGTGAGCAAGATTCGAACCCTGAACGCCATCGCCAAGAACATTTTATAAAGGCTAGTGAATGAGAACAGGCAGCCCATGTAAACTTGTGAGAATCAAACCACTAAGATAATCGTCAGAAATAATGAAAAGGAGTTAGAAAAGTGACAAGTTAGAATTAGTTTTGGTCCCGAGCACCTCTACTAATGAAGTCACCACCACAGGAGAGTGCCTGGCTGTTAGAGGCTCTGCTTCTCTTTGTGCAACGCATGCACCTGCATCATGTCATAGTGACTCAGCACACAACTGGGAGCAGAGTGCGATGGATTAAAACGATTTAGAAAGGAAGCATTGTACTGCAAATCACCATGTCAATGCGTTGCTATTTTTACATGTTCTTACTGTTCTTACTTTTTTATTTGCCAATAATTATTCCGATTGCTCTCAGTTCCTTCTGATTTCTGAGTCCCGTCAGTTGATTTAAATATGCCTGTCAGTTTAAATCATTAACATATTTTACTTGCACATTTTGTTTTGAAAGACATGCTTTAGATGAGCCTTATTTGAAAACTTTGATCAACTGAAAAGACCTCCTAGACATGTCTTAAAGAATTTCTAGCTTAATCGTGTTATACAGTGCAGATGCCCCTCTGAATCCCTGCTGTGCTGCCGTCTGGTGTGACCGTGTATAATGGGAGGTTTGGGGCACTTGATGAGCTAAATACTGAGAAGCTGTCAGTGTGGTCCAGCGTGATGACCGTTCTGGGGGTGGGTGGGTGTGTGTCAACCTTGCACTCTGGGTTCATTCTAGTCTGTGCTGGATCAGAGTTCAAGACATGTCCAGTGTGTCAGCCTTGCACTCTGTGACTGAGATTTAAAAAGAAATGAAGCATGATGTTGATGTATCATCCTGCTATGATAACGTTGCGTTGAGGACGTGTCCTTTAAAGCCACTACAGCCTTTTAATTCAGCATTTCTGTCTCCACTGAAGGATACTTTGGGCACACGAGGAATCCTGCTGACAACAAAACGTGTGTGTGTTTTTTTTTTTTTTTTTAAATGTCACTTGTTTGATTAAAAGAAATAAAAAAAATACTAAGTTCATTTGAAATTTGTGAAATCCTGACTGATATATCTCCTGTGCATCTGCTAGTGTCAGTTCTGTCCTTCTTTGTGAGCGCGGGGACAGGGGCGAGGCTGCTCCAGTACAAGGGGCAGTAGTGGGTAGGGCTCTGGACTCTGGACCGGAGGCTCGTGGGTTCAATCCCACATTTCTGCTAACACTGGGGGAATGTGCCCACATTTCTGCTAACACAGGGGGAATGTGCTCACTTTTTCTTGCTTTGGTTTGTACCCTGGCTGCAGCATTTTGCACAAGCTGCAGTCGTGACAGAACACAGTTTGGAATTCCAGAGAACAGGGCATTGCAGTAATCGGTCCCAGAAGATACGAAGGCATGCATCAGTCGCTCAGCATCGTGCTGTGAAAGGAAGCGCCTCACCTTGGCAATATTTATAAGGTCTATTATATTCCGAATATGTGACTCAAAGGAGAGGTCAGGGTCAAAAAAGACACCCAGATTCCTCATTTCAGTTTTCTGAGAGTATGGGAAACTATCCTCTGTGAAGGTGGACAGATCTATGTTGTTTTTTTTATTTTTTATCTTCTGATCTCCAAATCATTATCTCTGTTTTATCTGAATTTAACATAAGGAAATTATTAGACATCCATACCTTGATATCTATTGTAATCAACTTGAGGGGGATAATAATGCATCTCTTATGCTGTGATAATCCTGCTGGTGTTTAACCACCCTTATTAACACCACTGAACACGCTTCCAAATGAGTTTCTATTTACAGCAACTTCTCGGCTCATTTCCAACATGCACAACCAATCCCAGGCTCTCACACCATATTGATGGAAGTTAGGTGTGCAGGAGGGCCCCCCTCAGTCTACACTGCAATGTCTGCATTCAAACACAAACAGAACATTACCAACATCGGCAGTCATTCTGTTTCTTCTTCTTTATCAATGATTCAAGTTGTTTGTTGGGCTGAATCACCGTCAGTCTTTGACCTGCCTATGTTTACAGTGTAGAGATATATAGCGAGTGTGTGAGGGCACGAGCCCAGTGTAGAGATGATAGCGAGTGTGTGAGAGGGCACGAGCCCAGTGTAGAGATGATAGAGAGTGTGTGAGAGGGCACAAGCCCAGTGTAGAGATGATAGCGAGTGTGTGAGAGGGCACAAGCCCAGTGTAGAGATGATAGCGAGTATGTGAGAGGGCACGAGCCCAGTGTAGAGATGATAGCGAGTGTGTGAGAGGGCACGAGCCCACAAGCAGCAGACAGGGCTGGTCCTCAGCAGTCATGGCAGCGGCACTCACTCAATTCTGTGGAACAACATTCTGGGTAAGTTTGAAATAAATCTGTGAAACACAATTTGCTTGTTAAATATTTAGAATATCATCTTTATAGATTGTACGTTTGATTAAATTGAGTTCTCTTAATATTTGAAAACATACATACATATTTTTTCTCTCACCCTGTTTTTGGAAAATGTTGTCATTTTATGTGATAAATTGAAAATTCCGAAGGACTTGACTAAATGATCAGAGTGCAGTATGTTTCTGATTGTTCAGTATTCTTTTTGTTAATATTAATAATACACTGCCTTTTGTTGCTTGGTTCACTGGTCATCTCTTTACTCTGTTGCTTGGTTCACTGGTCATCTCTTTACTCTGTTGTTTGGTTCACTGGTCATCTCTTTACTCTGTTGCTTGGTTCACTGGTCATCTCTTTACTCTGTTGTTTGGTTCACTGGTCATCTCTTTACTCTGTTGCTTGGTTCACTGGTCATCTCTTTACTCTGTTGCTTGGTTCACTGGTCATCTCTTTACTCTGTTGCTTGGTTCACTGGTCATCTCTTTACTCTGTTGCTTGGTTCACTGGTCATCTCTTTACTCTGGTGCTTGGTTACTGGTCATTTCTTTACTCTGGTGCTTGGTTACTGGTCATCTCTTTACTCTGTTGTTTGGTTCACTGGTCATCTCTTTACTCTGTTGCTTGGTTACTGGTCATCTCTTTACTCTGTTGCTTGGTTACTGGTCATCTCTTTACTCTGTTGCTTGGTTCACTGGTCATCTCTTTACTCTGTTGCTTGGTTCACTGGTCATCTCTTTACTCTGTTGCTTGGTTCACTGGTCATCTCTTTACTCTGTTGCTTGGTTCACTGGTCATCTCTTTACTCTGTTGCTTGGTTCACTGGTCATCTCTTTACTCTGTTGCTTGGTTCACTGGTCATCTCTTTACTCTGTTGCTTGGTTCACTGGTCATCTCTTTACTCTGTTGCTTGGTTCACTGGTCATCTCTTTACTCTGTTGCTTGGTTCACTGGTCATCTCTTTACTCTGTTGCTTGGTTCACTGGTCATCTCTTTACTCTGTTGCTTGGTTCACTGGTCATCTCTTTACTCTGTTGCTTGGTTCACTGGTCATCTCTTTACTCTGTTGCTTGGTTCACTGGTCATCTCTTTACTCTGTTGCTTGGTTCACTGGTCATCTCTTTACTCTGTTGCTTGGTTCACTGGTCATCTCTTTACTCTGTTGCTTGGTTCACTGGTCATCTCTTTACTCTGTTGCTTGGTTCACTGGTCATCTCTTTACTCTGTTGCTTGGTTCACTGGTCATCTCTTTACTCTGTTGCTTGGTTCACTGGTCATCTCTTTACTCTGTTGCTTGGTTCACTGGTCATCTCTTTACTCTGTTGCTTGGTTCACTGGTCATCTCTTTACTCTGTTGCTTGGTTCACTGGTCATCTCTTTACTCTGTTGCTTGGTTCACTGGTCATCTCTTTACTCTGTTGCTTGGTTCACTGGTCATCTCTTTACTCTGTTGCTTGGTTCACTGGTCATCTCTTTACTCTGTTGTTTGGTTCACTGGTCATCTCTTTACTCTGTTGCTTGGTTCACTGGTCATCTCTTTACTCTGTTGCTTGGTTCACTGGTCATCTCTTTACTCTGTTGTTTGGTTCACTGGTCATCTCTTTACTCTGTTGTTTGGTTCACTGGTCATCTCTTTACTCTGTTGTTTGGTTCACTGGTCATCTCTTTACTCTGTTGTTTGGTTCACTGGTCATCTCTTTACTCTGTTGCTTGGTTCACTGGTCATCTCTTTACTCTGTTGTTTGGTTCACTGGTCATCTCTTTACTCTGTTGCTTGGTTCACTGGTCATCTCTTTACTCTGGTGCTTGGTTCACTGGTCATCTCTTTACTCTGTTGTTTGGTTCACTGGTCATCTCTTTACTCTGTTGTTTGGTTCACTGGTCATCTCTTTACTCTGGTGCTTGGTTCCTGGTCATCTCTTTACTCTGTTGTTTGGTTCACTGGTCATCTCTTTACTCTGTTGCTTGGTTCACTGGTCATCTCTTTACTCTGTTGCTTGGTTCACTGGTCATCTCTTTACTCTGGTGCTTGGTTACTGGTCATCTCTTTACTCTGTTGTTTGGTTCACTGGTCATCTCTTTACTCTGTTGCTTGGTTCACTGGTCATCTCTTTACTCTGTTGCTTGGTTCACTGGTCATCTCTTTACTCTGGTGCTTGGTTACTGGTCATCTCTTTACTCTGTTGTTTGGTTCACTGGTCATCTCTTTACTCTGGTGCTTGGTTACTGGTCATCTCTTTACTCTGTTGCTTGGTTCACTGGTCATCTCTTTACTCTGGTGCTTGGTTACTGGTCATCTCTTTACTCTGGTGCTTGGTTACTGGTCCTAGTATTATAAGAACATAAGAAAGTTTACAAACGAGGGGAGGCCATTTGGCCCATCTTGCTCGTTTGGTTGTTAGTAGCTCATTGATCCCAGAATCTCATCAAGCAGCCTCTTGAATGATCCCAGGGTGTCAGCTTCAACAACATTATTCATAATTACATTTCTGCTATTAAATATAATGTAAAAATAAAAATATTACCCCAGCATGTGGACTCTCTTTGTTAGTCACACACAACGTCAATTTTACTTATTATTATTCTCTTAAACTTTATATTTTATCTATGGATATCAATGTAGAATTAAATCCATTTTCAAACATTACTGCAATCTACCCAAGATCAAGGATATAGAAATTAGAATCTCGAACACTGGCTATCCCACCCCCTTGACAGCCAAACCATGCCCTCGTTTGTCTGCTCATGAATATTCATAAAGAGCCGACAATTTCGGACAGCACTTTAGCGGAAAGAGCCCATGTCAGGCCAAGTGAAAACAGTGATCGCAGAAATAACACTTATGTGTTAAGGAGGCGTATCTCTAAACAAATACAGGTCAATCTTGCTAAGAAATGCAATCGTTTTCAAAAGAGCCTACATTATACATTATATTCTCCTCTCTGTCTGTTTCTCTGTCGTTCTCTCGCTCTGTCTCCTCCTCTGTTGCTCTCTTCTCCTCTGTCTCTGTATCTCTTCTCTCTCTGTCGCTCTCTCCTGTCTCTTCTCCTCTCTCTGTCTGTCTCTCCGTCGCGCTCTCTCTCTCTCAGTGGTCTTGTTCAAGGTTTCAAACTGCCACAATGTCTGTTGTTAATAAACCCCAGCAAGGCTGCTGCCCAGATTTTTTTTTAAGCATTGCATTTTAAAGTGGAATGGGCAAATCTCCCTTCTCATGATAAAAATATCAAGCTCACCTCCCCAGCATGTTCATTCGAATGCAAGGACAGCAAACACTAAAGCCCGAGGTCCATGCTGCGCTCTCCACAGCACAGCCACTCCGGTGTAGAAACAGGCTTCACCAAGCTGCGGGAAGGCAGGGAGGCTTGTCTTCAGATATCGCGGCCCCTTTCCTTCCTCTTCAGATGCAGCTGTTCAGAGATGCTGTAGCGTTCAGGAATGATCTAGTGGTAAACCCTCCTCCTCAACACACTGCAACATCCATTTCTTTGAATTTTCTTTATTTTATCATTGGAATAAAGCAAAGTGTTTCAGTGCACATGAAAATCAAATCAATACATAACACTGACCACAACAATCAAACACAGCAAACAAATCAATAAATAAATACAGAAATAAATAAGCAAACAGATAAATGAACAAACAAGAAAACCCAGGGTGCTGAACAGCAGTGTGAGTCCCAGTGTTAGCCAAGCCTGGCAGTTTAAACACTGAGTTGCATTGCACACAGCAACCCAACCAGCCACCCGGGCCACACAGCCAGCCAGCCAGCCACCCGGACACACACCCAGCCAGCCACACAGCCACTCGGCCACACAGCCAGCCAGCCACCTGAATATTACTGATGCAGTTCTGCTGGGTACAGGGTGGAATATATTCCTTGAGGACACTAGGTGTGTAGCCACAGTAGGTGCCACAGAATGTTGTACTTTTAAGAAGCTATATAAACAGATGATCCCAGATGAGCCCAGTCACTGCACTGCCAAGCAGTGTGCGCAACATGACATCAATACCCTTTATAGGTTACAAGAGAGACACATCTCTGCCCCAGAGCACAGGCCTCCCAACGAGTCACACACGTCTTTAAATTATTACAGAAGCAACATGAGGACCATTATTACAGTGCTTTCAATCTCTTTTCTAGTCAGAACTCCTTTTGCTTCCTGGCTTTGATGACAGTTATTACAGTGCTTTCAATCTCTTTTCTAGTGAGAACTCCTTGCTAGTGTTTCCTGGCTTTAACAATGTTTTATTTTTTAGTTCACAGTAAACATTAAGGGTCTCAAGCACTGACCCTCCAAAATCCTTATTAACCTGTCAGGCCTGTTTGAACCCGAGTCACAATGATGTGCATTAAGAAGATTAATGCACTCAGATTAAGAAGTTGAAAACTTTGAAATAGCTGTCCTCATATCACTGAGTCTGGAATCTTAGTGCAATTACAACATCTGGCCACCAGGTGAAAATGAAAGCTAAACAGTAACGCTAGGAGACTTCCTTCAGCCACAGCTGTGCATAGAAGACTGCAGTGATGTGAAAGCGGAGAAACTCTGTCGGTTCTACTGCAAACTAAACAAGAAGTAACAGCTATTTACAGTTGCATCCCAGAGAAGGCTCTTCAGAAGACATGCTGCAGAAGGCTCTTCAGAAGATATGCTGGCATGCTGCAGAAGGCTCTTCAGAAGACATGCTGGCATGCTGCAGAAGGCTCTTCAGAAGACATGCTGGCATGCTGCAGAAGGCTCTTCAGAAGACATGCTGGCATGCTGCTTCACATAGCCATGAGATCTGCTGGTTCCCATCTTCACTCCTCAGTAGACGAGTGATTGCTACAGGTCCTGGTGCAGGTCCTGGTCTGTGTGGAAGTTCTGGTGCAGGTCCTGGTCTGTGTGGAGGTCCTGGTGCAGGTCCTGGTTCTGGTGCAGGTCCTGGTCTGTGTGGAGGTCCTGGTGCAGGTCCTGGTTCTGGTGCAGGTCCTGGTCTGTGTGGAGGTTCTGGTCTGTGTGGAGGTCCTGGTCTGTGTGGAGGTTCTGGTGCACGTCCTGGTATGTGTGGAAGTTCTGGTTTTGGTCTGCATGGATCCCCCGATACAGCTCCTCCAGCCTCTCTGTGGCAGTCTCCTCCCCACCCAGACGGGACACAAGCTGCTGGTAGCGAGTCTGCCGCCGGGAGTCTGGGTCCACATTAATCCAGTTATTAGCAACCCACTTAGTGCCCTGAGTGACCACGCAGCCTCCGTGCAGAGAGTACTCATCGAGGTCCCCCACCCAGCCTGCAGGCACAAACATAGGACCGGTTAGTGACCACACACACAGAGGACAGGTAGAGCGCATGCATCCATCCATCCACACACACACACACACACAGAGGACAGGTAGAGTGCATGCATCCATCCATCCACACACACACACACAGTGGACAGGTAGAGTGCATGCATGCATCCATCCATCCATCCATCCACAGTGTTCCTGGTCGCTGTACCTTTCCCGTCAGACAGGTAGTTGTACCACAGAAGGGCGGTGCCCTGGCTGGGCTTCACGCGCAGGTTGCCCTTGTCACAATGCTTCCGGGTATCCAGCAGATCCACATCGTTCTGAATCAGAGACTGGAACATAAAGCAGCACACGCTTCACCAGCACTGCCTCCACCATCACAGCATGCAGTACACAAGGGCAGGCTAGCTGCAGAATACATCAAACACAGAGAGCTTCGCACTGTCCTCATACAAACTTCGTATACATTATGAAAACCTAGGAATCATATAGACCAAAATTATCGGTCATAATTGCTGAAACCACACACACACACACACACACACACACACACACACGCCCCCTCACCAGCTCCTCGTATGTTCTGTTATCGGCGACTGGGAAGGTCGTCTCCCCCCCTCCAGGGACAGAGTTCAGGTAGAACAGGACTGTGATGTACCTGAGAACAGGAGAGAATCAGCATGTCACCCCAGCTGTACTCTCTGTAGGAATTGCAGGGAATTAAGAAAGTGCCCTCTATAGGACTAGCGGGGAATGACAGGCATAGCACAGTGCCCTCTATAGGACTAGCAGGGAATGACAGGCACAGCAGAGTGCCCTCTATAGGACTAGCAAGGAATGACAGGCACAGCAGAGTGCCCTCTATAGGACTAGCAGGGAATGACAGGCACAGCACCGTGCCCTCTCTCGGGCTCGCAGGCAATGCCAGTAATGCAGTAAGTGCCTCACCGACAGGAGGTTTCGAAAGGGGTGCTAGCGTTGGCTGCCAGCTTGGTGTGGTAGCAGACAGTCTCGGGGTACACAGGCCCGCTGTCGTGGTGAGCATGGTAGTGCCCCCCCCGCTGGTAACGCACCACCTGCAGTGGTTCGCTGTTCTCCACGATGTCAGGGGGCAGGCGTGTCAGACGAGTCACTCTGCCAACAAGAGTGAGACAGTGAAGTAGAACCTCCTACACAAAAGTGACTTGCAAT
Organism: Acipenser oxyrinchus oxyrinchus; assembly: GCA_030684275.1. NCBI lineage: Eukaryota > Metazoa > Chordata > Actinopteri > Acipenseriformes > Acipenseridae > Acipenser > Acipenser oxyrinchus. Next base: position 57,083 of record CM060259.1, on the reverse strand, counting down.
ACCCTGCAGCCGTGCTGACCCCTCATCTCCCTCCCCTGCCCCAGCCCCCCCTCACCTCTGCTGCAGCTGCCTCAACACTCGGTGTGCCCCCTCCCCCTGGTACAGCCAGGTGTGCTTGCTGTTGCGCACCAGCTGACTCTTCTCCACTCCGCGCTGCTGCAGGAACTGCTGGAAGGCGTTGGTATTGAGCTTCTTGAACTCCTGTACACTCAGCATCCCTGGGGGCATTTCAAACACACAGAGCACTCATCACTCCCAACTGAGCACTCACCACTCACTCACAACACAGAGCACTCACCACTCACAACAGAGAGCACTCACCACTCACTCACAACAGAGCACTCATCACTCCCAACTGAGCACTCACCACTCACTCACAACAGAGCACTCACCACTCACTCACAACAGAGCACTCACCACTCACTCACAACACAGAGCACTCACCACTCACTCACAACACAGAGCACTCCCAACAACAGAGAGCACTCACCACTCACTCACTCACTCCCAACAACAGAGAGCACTCACCACTCACTCACTCCCAACAACAGAGAGCACTCACCACTCCCCCAGCTCACTCTCACACAGCATGCTCCCTGCCCCTCTCCCCTAGCTCCCTCTCTCACTCAGTGCAGGACCTTCAGGGGGATTCAAGGAATCAGAACGTGCACAAGTCCACTACCAGCAGTGAATCCTTCTAACTGCTGAAGACCAGAGACTGCCGCTTCCCTCACCGTTCCCATCAGGATCAGCCTTCAGCCCTGAATAGATCTCCCTCACGTTCTCCGGAGTGAGCCAGATCCCGTCCCGGACACGCGAACGGGTCAGAACCTGCATCAGGGAAGAACAAGACAGCAAACTGTGATATCAAACTGGAACCAGGCTGAAATACAGCAGACTGTGTGTAGCACAATGCTCTGCTCTGGTATATATATTCTGTGTGTAGCACAATGCTCTGCTCCCTGGTATATATATATATTCTGTGTATAGCACAACGCTCTGCTCTGGTATATATATTCTGTGTGTAGCACAATGCTCTGCTCCCTGGTATATATATATATTCTGTGTATAGCAAAATGCTCTGCTCCTGGTATATATATTCTGTGTGTAGCACAATGCTCTGCTCCCTGGTATATATATTCTGTGTGTAGCACAATGCTCTGCTCCCTGGTATATATATTCTGTGTGTAGCACAATGCTCTGCTCTGGTATATATATTCTGTGTATAGCACAATGCTCTGCTCCCTGTACCTCCTGCAGCTGCAGCTGCCCGTCCTGGTTGTGGTCCAGCAGATTGAAGATCTCCTCTTGGCTGATCTCCAGCTGCTCTGCCAGCTCGTCCCCTCCCTCTGGGATCATCACCTGGCTCTCCTGCAGCCCCTTCAGCTTGGCCAGGTGAATGAGGAGGTGACATTCTTCATCAGACAGGAAGCCAGAGATCTCTGGGCAAGAGGTTCAGGGTTAGCACTAACAAGGTGCCCCCGCTACACCCTCACATGCACATCACTGCACTGCACACCTGAGCACTAACAAGGTGCCCCCGCTACACCGTCACATGCACATCACTGCACTGCACACCTGAGCACTAACAAGGTGCCCCCGCTACACCGTCACATGCACATCACTGCACTGCACACCTGAGCACTAACAAGGTGCCCCTGCTACACCGTCACATGCACATCACTGCACTGCACACCTGAGCACTAACAAGGTGCCCCCGCTACACCCTCACATGCACATCACTGCACTGCACACCTGAGCACTAACAAGGTGCCCCCGCTACACCGTCACATGCACATCACTGCACTGCACACCTGAGCACTAACAAGGTGCCCCCGCTACACCCTCACATGCTACTAACAATGAGAACAGGATTACTTCAGAGCAGTTTCAAACTGTACAGCTCTCTCATATGGGACCAGAGCTGTGCTCGCGAGGGTCTGCGCTGTGCCCGCGAGGGTCTGCGCTGTGCTGCTCACTCACCGAAGAGCAGGGGTTTCAGGCTAAGTGTCTTCAGTTCGTGGACTTTGTTTGGCACCAGAGCCACCTTCTGTACATGTCCCACCTGTGCACACACAAGAACAGCAGACAGTGAAATCCACAGCTGAGAGAAACCACACTCGGACCTCCCAGAGTAACAAGGGAGAAAGAGACACCCTAACCATTGGCTACAGAGGCCGTCCTGTTTCAACACCCTGTGTTATGAGAGTGCTTTATCCACCAGGACAGTGTTAGGAACACAGAACTGTGTTCAAAGTTATACTAAGCAAAGAAGCATTGTCACAGTTTGTAATTATGAAAACCTTTCTTTACATTGTTAGTGTATAAGCGCGTAATATGTTTAGCAGGCAATAGGAAACGCTCAACCGAAATCGTAAGCCTTCTGTAAGTGTTAGGGTTGAAATGTGTAATACTAGAATTATTAACTAACTGTTGCTTAATATAATGGAATTTGCTTCTGTGTTGAATTGTTCTGACTGTGGATTCGTTAATCAATATATCTGCACCTTCTTTCTAAAATAGGGGTGAGCCGATTCGTCAACATGATACGATACACCTTCACATATCGCGACGCAAGCTTGACATGAGTAGCTAATACACCAAGTATTAAACTGTAAATTATGAAAGGATTGGTTGTATTAAGATACAACCAATGAAGATACAGTACAGTGCTCGTCTAGATTCACAAGGCTATGAAGATACAGTACAGTGCTCGTCTAGATTCACAAGGCTATGAAGATACAGTACAGTGCTCGTCTAGATTCACAAGGCTATGAAGATACAGTACAGTGCTCCTCTAGATTCACAAGGCTATGAAGATACAGTACAGTGCTCGTCTAGATTCACAAGGCTATGAAGATACAGTACAGTGCTCGTCTAGATTCACAAGGCTATGAAGATACAGTATAGTGCTCGTCTAGATTCACAAGGCTATGAAGATACAGTATAGTGCTCGTCTAGATTCACAAGGCTATGAAGATACAGTACAGTGCTCGTCTAGATTCACAAGGCTATGAAGATACAGTACAGTGCTCGTCTAGATTCACAAGGCTATGAAGATACAGTACAGTGCTCGTCTAGATTCACAAGGCTATGAAGATACAGTACAGTGCTCGTCTAGATTCACAAGGCTATGAAGATACAGTATAGTGCTCGTCTAGATTCACAAGGCTATGAAGATACAGTACAGTGCTCGTCTAGCTTCTCTTTGTATCTGTGTGACTGTATGTAAACATTCTCATCAGAGCGCCTCGGTTCGGGACACATACCTTGATGCCCTCCAGGCGAGGGAGATACATGGCGTCTGGAGCGGGATCCGTGCTCACGGGCAGCGGCTGCGGGTGCGGGTGCGCCCCGCTGTTACCAAAGGACGGGTTAGCAGAGTCCTGGCCGTCCACAGCAGAGCTGTCCCCGGGGCCGTTGTTGTAATGCACGTAGAGCAGCAACGCGATGACATTGATTATGTACACATGCACAAACACCATGACCACGACGAAGTATGAGCGAGAGCACACGTTGCTTTTCTGAAGCGAGACTCGGTCCCGGGGCATGGAGAGCTCGGCGGAGCCCAGCGGCTCTCTCGGGCTCAAATCCCCGGGGCGGTGGTCGATCATCGCGGCAGCGCGGTCGCAGATGTTGTTGTAGCTAGACGGCCGTGTACCTGTGACTCGTCATATAAAAATCAAACAGCCCTGCCACCACACGGTTATTTAAATAACACAAAATATAATAGCGCCGTTACTTAGCAACTGGGTGCGTATTGTCCTGCCATATTCCACAAATACAACAACCTAATAACACATTTAACTGAAGGACACTAATAAAAACGAACATGCAATTGGGCTAGGTCCGCGGCCGGTTGCCCCAGGGTTTCTCAGTGTCTATCCCAAAGCTCTCTCTCTCCGCCGAGGTCTCGGGATGCTGCGCAACATTCTCCAGAGCGGCGATGATCGGAAGGTTTTTGTGAATTACTATTTTACCCTCATTAAAAGTATATTCATATGCGGTGTCAAATACCCTTGTATCCTCGTCGTGCCAGCGAGCTTTCTTATAAACTGAATGGTTTGTTCTGTGATTAAACGCGTGCCGTACAGCTCACGTCAGATCCAGTCTGGTCACCACAGCACTCTCAAATCCAAGACAGCCGCTGCAGCAAAACCTCACCATTTGGTGAAGCCGGCGTCGGCCATCTTAGTGAAGTGCACGTCAGTTACAAGTAATATTATGAGAGAATGAGTGGTGATATAGCGTTTATCGGGCTAACTACCTCATTTATGACATATTAACGAATCAAATATGTGGGATAGAAAACACATTGGGGACTTCCTTATCCAAACTGTACTGCAGCGATGCTGGAGAATCGGCTTGCAATTTAATATCCATGTTACCTGCAATTCAGAATCCTCCGACATGCAGTACCAACACAGAACATGTTTCAAACAGATTCATTACATACAGTACCAACACAGAACATGTTTCAAACAGATTTATTACATACAGTACCAGCACAGAACATGTTTCAAACAGATTCATTACACACACACACACACACACATTATATACCGGTCAAAAGTTTTAGAACACCCCCATTTTTCCAGTTTTTATTAAAATTTAAGCAGTTCAAGTCCAGTGAATAACCTGAAATGGTACAAAGGTAAGCGGTAAACTGCCAGGTTAAAAAAAAGTTTAGGTTACCAAAACTGAAAAATAATGTACATTTCAGAGTTATACAAAAGGCCTTTTCAGGGAACAAGTAATGGGTTAACAACTTACAGCTGTTCTGCAGCAATGGAAGTAAATTAAGCCTTGAAAGTTGATGCTAACAATTCCTACAGGTGTCCCAACTTTTGTTGATTACTTACAAACCCTCTGTCTGTATAAAAGCAGTGTTGGAACAGACTGTGTTACTACACCCTCTTAAGCATTATTTGGACAGTATTGTACTGCAGGAAGTAGTATATTGCTATCATAATGGTGAGAAAAAGGCAATTAACAAAGGAAGACAGACAGACTATTATAACCCTTAAAAGTGTAGGTCTTTCCTTTAGAGAAATTACAAAGAAAGCCAAGGTGTCAGTGAGTACAGTTTCCTACACCATCAAAAGGCACTTGGAAACTGGAGGAAACTCTGACAGGAAGAGGTCTGGCAGACCCAAAGCCACAACAGAATCAGAAGACAAGTTTCTGAGAGTCAACAGCTTGCGTGATAGGCGGCTCACAGGACAACAGCTTCAAGCACAGCTTAACACTGGTCGAAGTAAGCAAGTCTCAGTTTCAACTGTGAACAGAAGACTTCGAGCTGCAGGTTTGACAGGTCAGTGGCAGGTTTGAGTGGCAGTAAGAAAGCCATTGCTAAGATGGCAAAATAAGAAAAAGAGGCTTGCCTGGGCCATGAAGCACCGCCAGTGGACTACTGAGGACTGGACCGATGAATCAAAATTTGAAATCTTCGGCTCATCACGCAGGGTTTTTGTACGCCGTCGAGAAGGCGAAAGGATGGTTCCTCGGTGTGTGATACCAACTGTCAAACATGGAGGAGGAAGCGTGATGGTCTTGGGCTCTTTTGCTGGATCCAGAGTCGGCGACTTGCACAGAGTGAGTGGCACCCTGAACCAAAACGGCTACCACAGCATTTTGCAGCGCCATGCAATACCCTCTGGTATACGCCTAGTTGGTCAGGGGTTCATCCTACAGCAAGATAATGACCCTAAACATACCTCCAGGCTATGTCAGAACTACCTTAGAAGAAAAGAACAAGATGGTAGGCTTCAAATCATGGAATGGCCAGCACAGTCTCCAGACTTAAACCCCATTGAGCTGGTTTGGGATGAACTGGACAGAAGGGTGAAAGCAAAGCAACCTACAAGTGCAACACATTTGTGGGAACTTCTGTAGCAGTGTTGGGAAGAACTTTCCGAACAATATTTGATTTCCATTGTAGAAAGAATGTCACGAGTGTGTTCGGCTGTTATATCTGCAAAAGGTGGCTACTTTGATGAGTCAAAAATTTAGACTAAATTTTGTTAAACAAAACGATTCCATGACTTCTTTTTTTATCTCCAATTGTTTATTTGTTCTATGCTTTAATTTCAGAGTACATTGAGACATTAAACTGCGTAAATTTCAAAAAAACTGGAAAAATGGAGGTGTTCTAAAACATTTGACCGGTAGTGTGTGTGTGTGTATATATATATATATATATATATATATATATATATATATATATATATATATATATATATATATATATATATATATATATAGTGTGTTCCCTGCCATACGTTTTTGAAAAGTAAAGCCCATCACCGAATCTGACCTGTTTACCGCCCATATTACTAAAACGTATCATACCGCCCATATTACTAAAACGTATCAAACGTACCATACAGTTTGTTTTCACAAAACACATAATTGTAATCGATGTCAGTTTGAAAGTTACCTAGTATGCGTTTTGCATGAATAATTTTATAAGATACTTCTTCAATCTTATTGGTGACACGAATCTTAAAACGCCTTCCCCTCGTACCTGCTACACTGATATACATAATACAAGTGGAATGACAGCCTGAAATACTGAAAAACATTATTGGGGAGATGATTCCACACCCTCACAATTCTGCTCCCACCGTGTGGCAAGGAACTGATTGGATAAAACAAGTTAAAGAAAGTAGATCACTTTGATTGGTGCACACAGTTAGCGAATCAAACTTAGAAACGCAATACCTAATTTGCATAGACCCTATGGCTGTCCTGCGTGCGCACCTGTTTAAAAACATATTTTATGTCTAATAAAAGTTATAGCACACCATTCACACAAGTATTTTAAAAATATTAAAATATTGTCATTTTTCTGGTGAATAATTGTTTTACTATCGGTCATATTTTAAAACAGGCCATTCCGAAATAATCAAACCAAACATAACAACGAAATAAAGGAATCTGCCTGAAAGACGGGCTGCTTTAGAGTCGTTTGAATTGAGTTCTCTTCCGATGCTGCCGCTGTGTGGCGAGGAGGTGGAACTGTTACGTCTTGTCTTAAACAATATGATTAGATAAAATAAGTTATAAAGTAAATGACCTTTGATTGGCGCACACAGTTAGCGAATCAAAACTTAGAATCGCGTTACCTCATTTGCATAAACCCTATGGCTGTCCTGCATGCGTACCTGTTTAAAAATATTTATTTATTATTAATAAAACATTCTCTAATTCACGGGTCCACATCAGTATTTTAAAAATATTGTATTTTCATGTCTCTGGTGAATAATTGTTTTCCTAGCGGACATATTTTAAAACAGAACGTTACTGAAAGAAGGATTTAGAGTCGCTTGAATTGTAGTTCTCTTTTATAGCGATTTAAACTCTTTCCAAAAGTATATACGCTTGAACGTAACTGTAATCATTTAATAACGCACTATAACAAATTTAACCAAGATTCATGACAAACATTGTATTGACACAGCAGCAGTTTAAAAAATAGACAGCGTTAGATTGTTCCGTTTTTAGTGAAGTATGTGGAAAACTATAATGCAGTGTGTAATTAAATATGTTAACATAACATTAGTCGGCAGGTTTCATTCGACTTTATGAAGCAAAAATTAGTTAACACTCATGTCAACCACTTGAAAGCCGTTCTACTAAACGGCCACACGAGGGCAGCATTGGATAGGAAATGAAAGCTAAAGCCTTGTCTGTCTGGTTGAGGTTTTCTATCCATTGTAAACAGCAGAGGTTACCGCAGCCGCTTGCCGGAGCCGCTCCGAATTAATGAGGTACAAGAAGTATATTAAATTTAATATGTTAATTTATGGAAGAAGGAAGCCAAGCGAGGAGGCGTTTGCTATTGTTTTGCAAAGAGTACAGGGGACAGACCTCGTTAAACCAGGTGTGTGTTCCTGTATATCGACAGGTCTGTGAGGATGAAGATGTAGTTTCAGTGTTTAATGCTCATCCCCTCACTGTGTGTGTGTTCTTGTCTCTTGCAGGTCTGTGAGGATGAGAAGGTCTCCACAGTCTGGTCTCTGACAGGCTCAACATACCTGTCAATCAACAGGGACTCCTCTACAAAGGCAAGGCAACCTGAACATAATAAACACAACACATAGATACTGTCGCAAGTGACGCTGAATAGGCTTGGCTGGTCAGTAAAACATTGACTCCTTTTGCATGGAGGATCTCAGTAGCTAAGGCTCATGGTTCATAAATTGATTCAGATTCAGTTGTATTGTGTTTGCCAACTGATGATGTAAGGCAGAACAATAATTGGATACCAGAAAATATGAATAACAGTGAGTTTTGACCTCCTTTAGTATTCTGGATGGAGGGCATACCTTGCAAAATGACCCGGTGTGAACAAAAGGAAATATATAGAAATAATATGTACAGCTAAATGTGTCCAAGTATCTTACAGGAATGAAATCAGACCATGGAAATCCACACCTGTGATGGAGAAACATTGGATCAAAGGACTTCTTGTGGAAACAACTAGAGCGAAACCTGGTACAGAAGCTGAATCCTGCTGGGAACGTGTGGATATGCTGGACATGTACTAGGCAATTTCAAATATGGAATGTACTTTGATATAAAAATGAAGGGTTAGAGGTTTTTTGAAGGAAGGATAAAGAGAGAGTATCCTTGCAAGAAAGAGATTCTTTACAACCTATGAATTAACCTAACAGCCAAGATCTTAAGGAAAAACCTGTCTCGGCTAGATTTTGTATGAACAAAGAACAGGGTCAAGCCTAGTTCAGTCATTATAAAAAATATAAGAGTCAAATGCAGTTATACTGGCCTGTATTTGGATTTAAATCTTAGAGGGATTCAGCAAAGAAATAAAGTGATATTATAAATTCTAGGAGCAACTGTTGAACTGAAGTAAATTAATTAAAAGTTGATCCTGAAATGCCGCATTCATAGTTAAAAAGGTTCAGTGATAATTTACACTGTCTATAGTTCATAATAGTCAAAAAATAGAAATTAGACACAAAGGTATTATAAATTAATAAAATAAATGATCAACCCCTTTTTCAGACAGCATGATATTTGAAACTAAAGATAATTATTTGATTTCATAAGATTAATAATATGTTTTAAGTATTTGTTATAATAAGAAAACATATTATTTAAAACTGACAAGTATTATTGCTTGTTCATGACTTTACTGTATTGATAAGAAGATTAAAACCTGGAGCAGTATTCGATTTAATTAAATGGGAAAGTGGTACAGTTTCTTTCTTCTTCTATTGAACAATAAGACTTCTAGACATTATGATATCCACTGAATTATAGGATATAAAAGGTGTTGTGTTATGTTTTTGTGTTAAGTTTGTAATAATATACTACAATGTACCTTGTTATTAATCCACTATACTGTTGTCTAATGATGGTAGATGAAGTCATTATAATGGGGTCCTGTGAAACTGCTGCATTGCAAGGGGAGCCTCTCTCCTTATCGGATGGCTTGTAAAAGGAGGAGAGGGTCTTCTTGCATTCCACGCCAGTAAAAGTTGCAAATCTTACAGATTTGGAACTTAAGGTTTATGGAGTTAGTGGCCTAGCACAGCCAAGAATATATCTTGAAATAATATGCAAAAATTATGGCTCAACAGACATTGATGGGTCATAGATCTAAAAAGTGTTTGCACAGACTCTGGCTTTGGAGAAAACAAGAGACTGTGGAAATTATTGGCAATAGCATACACTCAAGAGTCAATTACAGGTCAGAGCCTGATTAGTGTATCTTTTAAGTGATAAAAGAAAAATTGTAATGAAAACTATTACCACTCAAACTTAGTGAAACTAATTGACTTGAATATTGTATGAGACAATCTTTTGTCAAATACTCTGTTAGACAATGGTATATGGAATTAAAACTGACTCATTAACAAAATGATGAAACAACATGAGGTTAAAAGAAACACATACCTTTAATTTAGCAAAATATAATCAATTAGAAGATGATGTCACATATTAAGAACATCTCTTATATTTAACACATATAAAAATAGTGTTTTGCAATCACATATAAACAGTAGTGTTTTTATATTATATAGTAAACCAAGATCCTGGGAACCTTGGTTCACTTAACTTTTAGATAAAGGAGGGCTCGGAGGAAAGCAAAGAGTGAGATCATAAAGTTTGGAGTTAGACAAATATGAAGTCTTGAATTTATTGAGTTCATGACACTTATTAATTCTGAAAAGTTAGTCCAGATCTTTTGAAAACTATTATTTGTAAAAGGGATAGGAGCTGTCTCAACAGATTAATGACTGGATTTAATTGAGGTGTCCCATGTATTCCAATGAGACGAAAAACCTATATAACTCCTAAGTAATTACAATGGAGTACCACACTCATCCAAGACAGGGTAAGGTGGTCCATCTTCTGCAAACCAAAACACAGTGAAGCTGATTGAACTCAGTTTAATTTGCCTGGTGGAGACAGTCATATCCTTTTAGGGTAAGCATTAATCAATTATTATTTTACCTCACATGTATTGCTATAAGGGACTTATGCTATGTTTTAGAGTTAAGAGAGTGTTTTGTTGAATGTGCTGAAATAGACCATTGGGTACTTTAGGTGACGTGTTCTTGGCCAGCTTGTCAGCCTTGATTACATGTATATACATGTATTAAAGTGTTAACGGTGATATCTGTTAAGACGCTGGACTGCCCAGTGTGTCTGTCAGCTGGGGATACGACGTAGCCTGTAGCTGCGCTATCCAATATTTAACCTTTAATAAACCGAACGAGTACTAATCATACTCTGATTCGTAAAAAACTTTAAATACATGAGTCTGTCAATTTCTTGAATACTATATTAGTCATCTGGATATACTGCAGGCCCAGAGCACGAACTATATCCCACTAGGAGTAATAACATCTCTGTCCTCCTAACGTCTCCCCTGAGACAAGAGTGTGTGCTTAGCAATTCAAAAGAGTACGTAAAGGAATCTGAACACGCAGAATTCGTGACAATACAGACACACACACACACAGTGAGAGGCTGGAGCAGCTACACAAGGTAACCTGAACACAACAAACACAGACACACAGTGAGAGGCTGGAGCAGCTACACAAGGTAACCTGAACACAATAAACACAGACACTGCTATATACAAACACACAGTGAGAGGCTAGAGCAGCTACCCAAGATAAATTGAACACAATAAACACTGCTACACACAGTCCTAGCTTTAGCACAGACAGTCCCAGCTGCAGCACATGCACACTGTTACACAGACACAGCTGTACAGTGACACAGAGACGCACACACAATCACAGCTGCAGCACAGGCAGGCTCAGATGCAGCACACAGACTCTGAAATGCAGGTGTAGAGCAGCGTGTAGTTGTGACTCCATGCCTCTCCCTCTGCCTCTCTCTCAGGATTACGAGCAGAGTCTGCACTTGTTGAGCCTGGATGATATGGAGTGGCTGGCGACCCGCATGCTTCACCCTGAGGCTGTGGAGTGCATGGAGCTGGCCTTCCTGGACCTAGGAATACTGCTGCTGCCCTCTCCCCTCAGACTCCTATCCCTTGTGTGATTTTGCTCTCTTATGAACCTGAATCACCCAGCACTGCGTTGTGTGTGGAATTCAGCTGTTTTGATCTCAGTAATGATATATTCTAGGTTGTGTTCGTTCATCTTTTCAGAATTATAAAAATGTTATTTAACAAGTCATAACCAAAGGGGGTAACATTTTAAAAACCTCTTTGTGAAGTAGTGATATATTTTGTTAATACAATTCCATTATTATTGATTGAATCTGCTTTTCAAATGCTTGGTGTTTCAAACTGGCTTTAAAATAACCTTTATTATTTAAGTTATTATTATTATTATTTATTTCTTAGCAGACGCCCTTATCCAGGGCGAAGTGTGTTCAACAATCATTTAAAACATGAGGCTCTTTCACAAATCACTGTCAGGGCAATGAGAAAGTGAATACGAAACTAACATCAAACTCCTTCACTAAATAAACACATTACAAAATAGAAAGAAATAAACCAGCACATTCAAAACAGCGAGACACATTTCACGCATTTCAAAAAGAAATATACTGAGCCTCTCCGGGACCCGTCAGGACACAGCGGCGAGCGCTTAAGCGCAACATTACTGGACAAGCCCGGCGGCTGACCGCCCCCAGCAGCGTCCCGAGGAGCTCGCACGACTGCAAACGCTACACTTCGCCTTCAGTTTCCAGCGTGCTCGCTGATCTACACAAACCTAACGACTCATTCTCTTCATCTGACGCGAAAGCGCAGAACGGTTCTCTTTATAGACCTGGCAGTGGTGACGTCATAAGAACACCACCCACCTCCCCTCATGTGATAGGCTGGTTGTGTTCTGCTTTTCAGCCAATCGGCCATGCACGGCGTCTTTGCCCCAAGTTAACATCGTGACAGCGACATTGTGTGTGCCTTTGTGTGATCATGTTACTCTGTGTTCATGTTAGTCCCTCCTCTCTGTAAGCGTTCAGTCCCGGCCCCAGTGTCTAAAACAAGCAACGGTACATCGCATCTCCTCTTCAGTCACTGCGTGTAAACTGGAGCATGTGAAGCGTCCTGTCTCCAACGCCATAGAGTTCACACAAACTGTTTTCAAATTAAAAAAAATGTTTAAAAACAAACCTCTCAGTGAAGTTCTGACAGGAATGTTTCTTTGTGTTAAGGTTCATGCAATTCCATCAACTACACTCGTTCATCTGCAATTCAGATGTTTGCTGACTTCAAAACAATACATGCGTCTAAATTCAGATTTCAAAATACGTTTTAAAACAGTCTTTGAGTAGTTGCGGAGCTAAAGCGCAGGCAAGCAGGCAGGGAGGCACACTGCTCCCTCCCGTGGACACACACCGGTACTACAGCCAGAGGGGAATGAGACGCTGGGAGCCCTAACAACACTGCAGCCGAATTAATTACGTGTATTATTATTATTATTATTATTATTATTATTATTATTATTATTATTATTATTATTATTATTATTATTATGATGATGATGTTTGTAGGAATCACGATTTCTGTGATTTATGACTCATGCTGTGTAGGGCGTCTTGTATTTTTATCACAGCGATACCATTTTTCACAGTTTTGGTCGCTCAGCTTTCACGGGCAGTTTTCCTTCCCAAACTACAGAGGTTTACAGTGAAACTGCGAACGCTATCTTCACAAACAGCGACACCCGGGCCAATCGGGACAGGGACGTCACAAACGTGCTCGAGTCATGCGGAGCCGCCGCCACTGAGGCGCTCGGCTCCCTCCAGTGGACACGCACCGGTACTGCAGTCGGGGGTCGCGGGAAGATTATTTGATGTATTCCTTACCGATGCTGCCATCTCGTGGAGAGAAAGTGGAACTGTTACGTCTTGTCCTAAACAATCTGATTGGATAAGACAAGTTACAAATTAAATGGCTTCTGATTGGTGAACGCAGTTAGCGAATCAAATGTTAGAAATGCGTTACCTAATTTGCATAGACCCGATGGCTGTCCAGCGTGCGCACCTGTTTAAAAATATAAATGTATTATTTATAAAACATTTTTTAGTACACGTGTCCACGTCAGTATTTTAAAAATATTATATTTGCATGCTTTTAGTGAAGAATTGTTTTACTATCAGTCATATTTTAAAACAGGCAGTTTCGAAATAACCAAAGAAAACAACGATTTTAAACCGGAACCTGCCTGAAGGAATCAACCGTAGTTCTCTTTTATAGCGATTTAAAATATATGTAAAAGTATATACGGGTGTTTACAATAATTTAATCACAGACTTAAAATATAACCAAGATTCACGACGACCATTGTATTGATAGAGCAGTTGTTTAAATAAAAGGACAGCGTCAGTTTTGGAAATGTCACATTTTTATATTCATGTCAGTTTTTAGTTAAGTATATAGTAAACTACAAGCGGTGTGTAATTCAGTATGCTAACGTGACGTTTTTCAGCAGGTTTCATTTGGTTTTATGAAGCAAAATTAGTTAACATTCATTTCAGCATCATTTCTACTAAATGTCCACACGAGGGCAGCATTGGATAGGAAACGAAAGCTAAGCCTTATTTGTCTTCCTGAAGTTCGCTACCAATTGTAAACAGTAGAGGACAGCTCAGCCGCTTGCCAGATAATGAGAACCGCTGGAGGCGTGTGTTTGTATGAAACGACTATATTTCATGTGATAAGTTTGTGGAAGAAGGACGCCAAGTTAGAAGGCGTTTGCTATTGTTTTACACAAACTACGAGGGACAGAGCTCGTTAAACCAGGTGAATGCTTCTCGTTTACTTTGTTTATTATTCAGTGCAGCGGTGGTTTTTGAATCCCGCATTTTTAATAACAAATGGCCGTCCGGACCCGCTTGTGACTGTTTGCAGGGTGGCTTTTAATAATGTCTTTGTGAGCTCTGATCGGCAGGGTGCGGATTGACGGGGGTGTGATTTCCCCGGCTATATTGATTGGGGGTCACCGTTATGTAGGAGTACAGGAAGTGAGAATGAGAGAGAAACGTGAGTGAGACTGTAAGCAAGACCAAACAGCTGCAGTATCCCTTTGCTCTGCGCGCCGCCTCATGCCGTGTGCTCTCCCAGTAAAGCCCCTTGAAGCCACTTCTTGGCGTACGTTGTTATTGCTTTTTAACTATTGAGCATAATAATCGAAATTCCGTTTGAAATGACACTAAGTGCATTTGCATGGTGGCAGATGAGGGATGTCACTTCACTCGAGGCTTGCCTTCTGTTTTGGAGTTTGTGTATTTTATCCCCCCCTAGATTCTAGATTGCTCTGGTTGTGTGCGGGGTGTTCCTGTCTCTTGACAGGGCTCTAACAATGCAAGTTAGTTTCAGTGTTAGTGCTCACTCTCGCCTGTCCTGTGAGGATGAAGATGTAGTTTCAGTGTTTAGTGCTCATCCCCTCACTGTGTCTGTGTGTTCTTGTCTCTCGCCTGTCCTGTGAGGATGAAGATGTAGTTTCAGTGTTTAGTGCTCATCCCCTCACTGTGTCTGTGTGTTCTTGTCTCTCGCCTGTCCTGTGAGGATGAAGATGTAGTTTCAGTATTTAATGCTCATCCCCTCACTGTGTCTGTGTGTTCTTGTCTCTCGCCTGTCCTGTGAGGATGAAGATGTAGTTTCAGTGTTTAATGCTCATCCCCTCACTGTGTGTGTGTTCTTGTCTCTTGACAGGTCTGTGAGGATGAGAAAGTCCACAGTCTGGAGTCTGGTCTCTGACAGGCTCAACATACCTGTCAATCAACAGGGACTCCTCTACAAAGGCAAGGCGCTGGCAGGTAGGCTGAACAGCTCAGCTCAGCACAGCACTCAGTTAAAAAGCATGCATGTTATTCTACATATATCTATTAATAGTAATACCTGCAAACAAAGTGTTTTCAATCTTTTATCATCTTTGAGTTGCATGAAATGTTTTAATCTGCCTGGTCTTTAATCTCTCCTGTCTCTCCCCCTCCCTCTCTCTCAAATGAGCACAGACTGTCACACGACTCCATCACTCCCGATTCCAAGCTGAACTTGTGGTGACGCCCCCAACAGAGAAAGTGTCACCCGAGCAAGAACAGCACTCCCTGTGTCCCCCCTCCTCCTCTCACCCCTTGCCTCACCCCGGGTCAGTGTGGCACAGCCTGCCTGCTCTTCTGAACAAACACTTCAGCCCTGCCGACGCAGTGAGAGTCTGGAGCAGCTACACAAGGTAACCTGAACACAATAAACACAGACACTGCTATATACAACACACACACACACACACAGTGAGAGGCTGGAGCAGCTACACAAGATAAATTGAACACAATAAACACTGCTGCACACACAATCCTAGCTACAGCACATGCACACTGTTATACAGACACACACAGACACAGCTGTACAGTGACACAGAGCCGCACACACAATCACAGCTGCAGCACAGGCAGTCTCAGATGCAGCACACAGACTCTGAAATGCAGGTGTAGTTGCGACTCCGTGTCTCTCCCTCTGCCTCTCTCTCAGGATTACGAGCAGAGTCTGCACTTGTTGAGTCTGGATGATATGGAGCGGCTGGCGACCCGCATGCTTCACCCTGATGCTGTGGAGTGCATGGAGCTGTCCTTCCTGGACTGAGGAATACTGCTGCTGCCCTCTTCTCCTCCCCCCTCTCCCCTCTCCTTCCTTTGTTTAAAAGAATAGAAGCACACCCAGTGAGCAAGGCATTGAGCAGCCCCACATCACATTTCACAATACCGCTACATATTGACTGACTATTTGCATTGTGTGTGTTTGGTAAGACAAACCACATTTTCTACTTCTACTTTCTACTATTTAAAAGGAGCCCAGTTTGGTGCAGGAGAATTGTGGGTAACAGAGTGTGTTTTTGCTGGGGACTGCAGCCCTTCCATTACCATTGCTGGTAGGGGGGTGACTGGTTTACTTTCAAGCCTTTTTCTTTAATAAATTGGGACGTTTTGAAATACATACTGTGTGGACGTTTCCCTTCTTCACGGCTCCATGCAGCATCCTGTCACACAACAAGCCCTGAAAGGGGATCTATACATATTTATTCTCAATCACCAGGCAGTAATCGCAGCTACAATACAGACACACAACGTGTCACTTTTATTGGCTCAAGCTTTAAACTACAACTTGAAGCCTCTGAAGCCTTTTCATGGTCCTCCACCTGTCCTTGATCAGAATGCTGTTCTTCCTCTAAGGGGTCACTTTCCATGCTAATCTTCCGTTTCCTCTGCAGAAAGAAAAGGACAGTGTTCACAGAGCTCCCCTTCATGTGAGGGGAATACATGTAGGCTATAGTGTCTCACACGTGTAGGGCTGTGTGTTTAAATGAACCTGCTCTTGCTTTGCTTGACTACGTCTAATAGAAATGTGTTGGGCTTGTATCTTAACCTCAGTGTTGCTATTGTGTTAATTGACACATTTTTTTTTCACTTGTATTAGATGTCAGTTAATCTGTGAGACAGAGAAATAATTCTCAGAAAATATTATGGATGTAGACCAAGAGCAAGTTCATAATACTGGTCTGTGACAATGTGAAGCACTTCCAGTGTATTTATTTATTTATTTATTTATTTATTGCATTTATATAGCACTTTTTTTTTTTTACAAGCGTTTAACAAAGCACTGTACAGTACACAGCACAAAAAAGAACAAACCACAATGCATTTGTATAGAATGTCAGACATACAGACCATTTAAATAACAGCATACACATAATAATACAAAAGCAGCAGTTTTTATAAAAGTGTGTTTTTACTCTTGACAATACTCGACCGTCCCCTTGCTAGATTGCTCTGATACTGTGTGTGTGTGTGTGTGTGTGTGTGTGTGTGTTCTTGTCTCTCGCCTGTCCTGTGAGGATGAAGATGTAGTTTCAGTGTTTAATGCTCATCCCCTCACTGTGTGTGTGTGTTCTTGTCTCTCGCCAGTCCTGTGAGGATGAAGATGTAGTTTTAGTGTTTAATGCTCATCCCCTCACTGTGTGTGTGTGTGTGTTCTTATCTCTCGCCTGGCCTGTGAGGATGAAGATGTAGTTTCAGTGTTTAATGCTCATCCCCTCACTGTGTGTTTGTTCTTGTCTCTTGACAGGTCTGTGAGGATGAGAAGGTTAGGGTCAGGGTCAAGGTTAGGGTTTAGGGGTTGGGGGTTAGAGGTTAGGGTTAGGGCGAGGGTTAGGGATTAGGGCTAGGGCTAGGGCTAGGGTTAGGGTTAGGGTTAGGGTCACACTAGTTTCCGTGCTAAAGGAAGCTAAACTTGGGTAGTATGAGATACCTGGTTCCACATACTTAGATTGCAGGGATAAAAACATTAATAGGCCTTGGGACTGAGCTCCTGGGACCCACAGGCAGCCAGTCTGGGTTTGTGCACATAATGCAAATGCTGTTTCTCTTATTTTAATTGCTAAAAATCAGATTTTTGCAGGAATTGTTCTAAAAACACTGGGGTCAGTTACAGACTGTTAGTATGATACTACAGCCCTTTAAATGGTGTTTCTACATGGTTGCATGGCTGAAAAACACTTAATGTACTTTTTCAAGTGGCCCGCAATACACTTATAAGTGTCATTTAAGGACAGAGGCAGCGTCGGAACGAAAAGGCCCAGCAACCTGTGCTTTTCAACCCATTATCTGCATGTCCTAGAGGTACTCTGTAGCAATTTTCAACCTCCTACCACATTCGCTGATTTTTTGAGAGCCTGCCGAAATTGTTCCAAATTGTCCATAGGCTTAAAGCAGTGGCCGACTTATTTTAATTGCTAAAAATCAGATTTTTGCAGGAATCGTTCTAAAAACACTGGGGTCAGTTACAGACTGTTAGTCTGATACTACAGCCCTTTAAATGGTGTTTCTACATGGCTGCATGGCTGAAAAACACTTAAAAATGTACTTTTTCAACAATTTTAATGTTTGTCGACTACACTTCTTAGGGGCTGCTGCCATCTACTGGTGTAAAATAATTATGACATTGTGGAAATTATAATTTTTGTTTGCTGTGTATTTCAGCTCTCTATTTTGATATACAATACAGTGGAACCTTTTTATAATGTCTCCTTTTTGGACAGGGCATTTAAGGACAGGGGGCCTCCGCAGCTCTAAGCAAGTGTTCACCCCAAGCTCGTGGAACTCCAGCCCGGCCTCATAATACTCGTGCACTGCGGGGAACAGGGGACGGATATTTAATTGATGTTCCCTCGGGACACGGGGCCCCGGCTAACCCCCGTGCAGCTCCCCGGGGGGACGAGCAGGTGTTCACCCCGAGCTCGTGGAACTCCCGCCCGCCTCATAATACTTGTGCACCCGGGGAACAGGGGCGTGCATTTATTTAATTGATGTTCCCTCGGGACACGGGACCCGGCTAACCCCATGTAGCTCCCCAGGGGATGAGCAGGTGTTCACCCGAGCTCAGGAACTCCCGCCCGGCCTCATAATACTTGTGCACCCGGGGGAACAGGGGACGTGCAGGTATTTTCTTTCCCCAGCAGACGGGTCCCTGCCTTACACTCGGGCAGGCCCGGGGAATGTTAGAGGTCATCGTCCCCCCCGCTGCTGAGGCGCTAAAGTATCCGACTGCCTGGAACGCTAAACCGGCTTGGATCGGTCAGTGGGGATCGCGGGGAGTTAGCCGTTAATGGAGCCTCCTACTGCTTTCCCGCCCAACTTGAAAATAGCCGGCGAAAAGCCCTACCGACCAAGATCCCGCAGCCTTCCGCAACTTCAAGATGGACGGGACTCTGGTCATGTGACAAAACACATGACCAGAGTCCCGTCCAACGTGACGTTGCGGAAATCTCCGAACCTCAGGGGGAGGAGCTTAATTCTCGGCTATTTTCGCCGATCCCACGCAGCCGACAAACCAGCGTCCTTGTTGGCTGCAACTTCGGGTAATCCCGTCCAACTTCTAGTTAAGCAAGCACTGGAAGTGGTCGCGTCCAATTAACAGTGGACTCGTCCATCAGGATATAAAGCCGGATCGTCAGACAGTGGTGTACTCTTTCATCAGGCTTTAAAGCTAGAGTGTGAGACAGTGATGGACGTGGGAAAAAACGGCTCTGTTGGACCATACCACGTATAAGTAAGCGTGTTAATGTATTGTAACTTTTCTTTCTGTTTGTTAAATACTTTTTACGTTTATTTCTTATTTTATTTTTTAAAGTTAGATTTTGTGTTTTAATTGAGTGTTTTTTTTCTTTTTATAGAACACCCATAAGGTTAAATTGTCCATTGGAGGGCTGCCCTGCCAGAAATATTGCCCGACTGGATCGACACTTGCACAGGATGCACGATATTCAGATAGTCAACCCAGAGTATGCTGCACTCATGTCCAAGGCTAAAGCCACAGTTGACCGAAGGTCCACAAGCAACGTCACTGATAATTGGATGCAAGAGGAGCAGGAGGAAAGACATAAGCCGACCGAGAAAACGCATACTCTCAGTCCAGACCCGGGTGTTCACCAAGAGTCGGCTCTACTGACTTTAATACCCTCGGGAAGGGAGCCAGCATGTACAAAAATGCTGCTGACTGTCACAGGGCTGCGACGACAGCTACGAGCCACAGAGGACACCTCGGCAGCTACTGAGACTGGCTCGGTACGCCCAGAGATTAGCACATCTTGTAGCGGCACATACCTGTCGCCGTCCTCGGCATCCGATGATGACTGTCTCTCCTCCTCCTCCTCCTCCTCCTATACAGAGCATGGACCTTCAAGCCCCGAGCCAAGAAGCCACCGTGACCATGAGTTCAGACTCTATTTGTGTGTTTCTGTTTTAACCCTTAGCTGCCGACACGCTGTAATTTTGTAACTTTTGTTACGATGACAAAACACGTCATATCTCAGCCGTCCAACCAGCAGTTTTGTTTTTTTAAAGTGTGGGTTATAGCCATGACTACGGGGCTTGTCATGATACCATTGGTTTAGGGCTAGGGTGGGCAGGACATATAATATTTTGATCACAAGGACGAGTCTCTGCCGGCGCCATTGTGACTGAGTGCAGGGCAGATTCGAAGCTCTGTATCTCCGGTTTTACAATCCCAAGAGTGCTAATCTACATATCATCTAAACGGTAAGTATTTGGGCTAATTAGTCATATTGTTGTTGTTGTTTTTTTCAACTTTATATTGTTTTTTGTGCTGAGTACATCTGCAGTGTTTTTTTTTCGCTGTGTCTTTTGTGTGCGTGCTTGCTTGCTGGGCAGGGCTTACTTTATGACTGCTATAGACAAGAGTAACTACTGTACCAGCATCACGTTTTTGTTTTAGTTTTTTTTTTAGTTTTTTTTAAAAACATCTTTCTTTTAGTTAGTTTCAAATACGTTTTTATTTTAGAT
Organism: Acipenser oxyrinchus oxyrinchus; assembly: GCA_030684275.1. Lineage (NCBI taxonomy): Eukaryota > Metazoa > Chordata > Actinopteri > Acipenseriformes > Acipenseridae > Acipenser > Acipenser oxyrinchus. The sequence continues at coordinate 36,269 of CM060259.1, read as the reverse complement.
TTGTTTTTCAATTTTTTTAACTTGTTTCTCAGGACAGAAGGCAAAACTAATAGGTCTATCGCATGTGATGCAAAGTTAGGTGTTTGTGTACGTCTGTGTTTTACTTTTTCTAGTCGATTCATTATTTATCTGTAGTCGTTATTATTATTTAGCTATGCATCTATTATTTTCTTAACTTATTTTTTTATTCGATGTGTAAAAGAATGAGGAATAAATCTCGTTGTTTTTTTATTATTGGTTTAGTTTTTATTTTACGTTGTGTATGTAGCCTATGTAAAGAACAAAGACATTTAGCTGTAATTATTATTATTTAGCCATGTATTTTATTACTAGTTTACTGTGTAAAGAACAGAAAACATTATTTAGCTGTAGTCACTATTATTATTTATCCATGTATTTTATTATTAGATTACTTTTACTTTGTGTGTGTATGAAGAGTCATTATTATTAATTTACTTTATGTGTGTGAAAGGATGGAGGAGAATATTATTAT
>CM060259.1:0-35276 GCA_030684275.1 Acipenser oxyrinchus oxyrinchus | reverse complement strand
AATATATATCTATATATTTTGCAAACTCGTGATTTGGACATTTGTGTGAGCCAATTTGGACCCAGCAGCCACACAAGTAACGGGAAGCTGACAAGTAAGCTATGGGCATGTGGTTCTGTGCTATCTTACTGAATGGGTTTTGGAACATGACCACAGATTGACTGTGTACTGTGAATTCCACACACAATGAGATATTATTTTTAAGAACATGACCACAGATTGACTGTGTACTGTGAATTCCACACACAATGAGATATTATTTTTTAAGAACATGACCACAGATTGACTGTGTACTGTGAATTCCACACACAATGAGATATTATTTTTAAGAACATGACCCATGCCCTCCAAAGATGAAACTGTGCAAATCTAGAATCTGTAAATATGGACGAGTGGTTGAAGTTTTTTTTTATTTTTACCCCCTTGTTCTGGAATGGACAGGTTTAAATATCCTTGAGGTGAATTTGTAACAGAAAGCAGCACACAAAGAGACATTCAATGGCACACTGACACCTTGGTTCCCAAGAATGAACTGGGAACCTTCAGAAACACTTGATCAAAAATGGACAGCCAAAAACTATATCTGAATATCTGAACCTTGTGTTACTGATGGGCCTTGTGTTACTGATGGACCTCGTGTTACTGATGGACTTTGTGTTACTGACGGACCTCGTGTTACTGACGGACCTTGTGTTACTGACGGACCTCATATTACTGATGTGACTTTTTGTGTGACCTTTGTATATAACTAAAAAGCAATAAAAATATGAATAAAAAAAAGAAAAAAGACACTAATATCTGATTTATATTTACATTGACATTCCTCGAATGTTATCCTACATCCTGTAGAAACTTTGTCCCAGTGGAAGTTTCAAATTATTTGGGGAATTGAGAGCAATGTGTTGCTCCTGCTGAACTTCTCTACATAATGATGAGAGATCTGACTTGCAAAAACCAAAGCTTCACAAAGATATACACTTCCAGTAAACAAAGAGCATTCGTTATCAATACCTCCACGCTCCTTTATGGCTCTGGAGGATTCTGGTTCTGATTCACCAAACTGATGCAGGCGCACAAACGGACTGCATCCAATTTTTCAGGAATATATGAATTTCTATATTATATTTATGCTTGCCATGCTTCTTATTTTTTTTGTCCACGTGTTCAAAAAGGGATTGTCTCCATTCTTTACAGTTACTTTCTCCTCTGCTGAACCATAAAGGAATCTCTTATGAGTTCAATATGAAAGCACCTGCTATAGCCATTAAGTAGCGGTATATAATGCTGTATAATCGATGTTTCATATTTAGAACACTTCAGTACTGGTTATCGTGTGGTGCTCTTCTGTTTAGAGGTTGCTCTCTACCACTGTGTTTGTCGAAAGGGAGAACATGGTAGAGACTTTTATTAACAGAGAAGCAAGCAGCAAGAATGCCAAGGACAGCTTTGGCAGCAAGACTTTCAATATTTCACAAGATGACAACATTATTCTGTAGCAATCCCCCAGTTGATTATTGACCCAGTAGGTATACTAGCGATAATGCTGATAAAGTCACTAGTCTAAGGACGATGTAGTAATTGTCATTCTTTTTATTTTTTTTGTGGTAATTTTTTTAAATCCGTTTTTACCCCTGTTTTACCCAAATGCCTCATTTAAATGTTGGCGTTCTGCTGCAACTCCATAAGTGATACCAGTTCTGTGTTCTTACTCTCAAGCCAACGCGGCCTCTTTTCAATGGCTGTTACCAAGCTACTGAGCCCTGGGGTAAATTAATCACCCCTGGTGCAAAACACACTTGTGTTAATATTAACTTAATCATTTAAATATATCACAGTTTCATTTTGTTTTCATTTCTGCCTTGAGTCTTCACAGAATTAAATAAAAATATAATATTTAGTAGAGTCCCTTAGGTAGTAATTCCCCAAGCACAAACATGTTTTTTCTTTGACAGGAAAGTTAAAAAAATTCATTTGTTTTTGCGCTAAGCTGTACCTTTGGTCAAATCATTGGCTGCAAAAAAGAAATGCGTGAAACTGAAAATTGTTACTTTGGTAGTTATTTTTACTTCAAGCATTTCCTCCCAGTGAAAAAACATCCCTACCTAAAGACACCATTAATCAGAACGGTTTCTGGACGTCAGTGTTGGCTTCAAGGGCCTCTTGAAACCAACTGCACTCGGGTTGATAGCACTACATCTATTTGATCATTTTTCCTTTTTTGCTGGATTATTTACAAAATCAACCCAAACTGATTAAAATTGCAGTTGTCATTTTTTTATTTTGTCACAACGCCCCCCAAAACCAGTACCGACAGTAATCACATCTTGACAATTACATCTACATCTGTCCATTACTTCAACAGTGAATTCAGTCTGCCTGAATTAATTACTAATGTGTAAAGTGACCCTTATGCACTCTGCTAAATAGATCACAGATATTAAAATGCCACGGATTGGTGTGCAGGGACTCTGTCTCTATAGGCAAACTGCAGTATCTCATTTAATTTGCACTCTGTGAAGCACGCTATATTAAAACACTTTTACTGACATCACAGTCAAGTTCTATATTATTTTATTACCAGTTCACAGTAAATAATTCATGAATATATTGACTTGCATCAATAAAACGTATTGACACCATTGTTGACAGTACAGGATAACACCAACACTTTCCTGTTACATACATATGTATTTGTTGTAACAGTTATTTCCATAACTGTATGAACAGTGTTTGGGGGGCACAAGACACCTAATATTTATTATTATTATTATTATTATTATTATTATTATTATTATTTGTTTCAGGGGCTGGAGCTGGGCTCCTCGCTTGTGTCGTCCCACTAAAATGATCTGTCAGTCACCTTATTTAAACCATAGCCAACTCCCTAATTCTTCATCACCTCTGCAACGGTCCCCTCTGGGGGCACGTGAAGCTCACTTCCCAAACTTAGAGGCTGACAACATCGTCTTGTGCTCTGAGAGGAAGGTTCCCGCTGGTCAGAGGGGAAACCCCTGCCAAAACTGCCAAATCGTTTTCCATTCTCCTGCTTAAATCTATTCATTTGCACCTGTGCCAGCCTCCCCTTTCGGACAGCAAAGCTTGCTCCCAGCTTTTGAGCTAACTGACTCGACTTATCGAAGGTGGCTTTTTTTTTTTTTTTTTTAAATTTATAGTGACCAACTATTATTTTTTATTTATTTTTCTCCCAATTTGAAATGTCCAATTATGTTTTTTCTCCTCACATGGCGAGTCCCCACACAGCACAGATGTTCTGAGGCGTCGCGGCGTCCTCCGATCTCACAGCCTAAAGCCAGAATCGCTTTTAAGCCTAGCAATCCAGAGCAGAGGTAGGCAGGCTACCGATCCCGGAGAACAGAGATCAGCCCTGCCTCTTATCCACTCTGAATGTGCTTGGTGTCTGGCCAGTAGGGTTCGCTGTTGCATGATGAGGAGAAGCAATCCCTGCCGGTTTCCCATCCCCCACCCCTGGGAGCGTCAGAGCCAATGTGACGCCCCCCTCGGGGTCCCCAGCAAAGTTCGGCCTCTTTGCACAGCCTGGACGCTAACCGACGCTGTCCAAGCTGTACGACTCATCCAGCACTCCCCACGGCAGCGCTTTAACTCTGTGTTTATTCCTTTATTCTCTTTTCCAGTGCTTTTGTTCTCCCCTCATAGATCGCGGCGCTCTCCATGTGGCCTCTGAGCGTCAGCGGAGTCTGACCTCTCTCAATTAGACGTCTCAGTAAGCCAGGGAGACCTTAGTTCATCCTCTATCCTTTTCCCCATGGCGGAAGTTACCTCACTTCTCGGCCTTGGAGGTCGATTGGTTCAATCAGTTCGGCCTCACCTCAGCGAGGACGGTTCTCCGAGTAGTCAAGGCGAAACCCACATTCTGTTGCTAAAGTTACAAACACTTTATATCTCTTTATCTAATAGTCTGGCTCCTGCCTCGTGAAGTTATAAATACATGCATTCAGTTTAATATAATGATTTTATCAGTAAACTGGAAGGAAAAATACATCTTTCTCTTTTAATGAACACTTTTCTTAGTGTTGAATTTATAAAAAAAAAACCCTGTTGTTTAAATAGAGGAAAACATGTCCGACAATGACACAGGTGGTGAATTTTACTGTACACACAATCAATTTAGTTTATTTTATCATTTCAGAGCACTAACAAGAAGACTGATAGCGTTTAGCTATTTTCTGTGGTAAAAAAAGTATATATATATATATATATATATATATATATATATATATATATATATATATATATATATATTCAAATTGACCACCCCACATTTCTGAATACATATCCTGTATTTATTTATTTATTTATTTATTTATGTTACTCCCACACCAATACCATGGTCTCCTGGTCGTGTGTTGCTCAGGAATTCAAGCCATTTCTGTTCTTGCCAGAGTGCCTCTTACCAGGACCCCTGGGGTGTAGAAACCTTTAAAGCCAGTAATGAGAATTTTTACATTTATTTTTGACTGTGGTCAGCATGTTGACAGTTAGATCATTGTTTCATGTTCAGGATATATTTAAATACTGGAGATATTGAGAAGGTTGAAATACTTCCTGGGCTATGAAAGGTACTAAATTGTGCGGGGGGGAAAAATAGCTAATTAGCCATTAAATCTAAACATATTCTCTATTATATACAGTACTGTGCAAAAGTTTTAGGCAGGTGTGAAAAAATGCTGTAAAGTAAGAATGCTTTCAAAAATAGACATGTTAATAGATTATATTTATCAATTAACTAAATGCAAAGTGAGTGAACAGAAGAAAAATCTAAATCAAATCCATATTTGGTGTGACCACCCTTTGCCTTCAAAACAGCATCAAGCATCAATTCTTCTAGGTACACTTGCACACAGTTTTGAAGGAACTTCGGCAGGTAGGTTGGCCCAAACATCTTGGAGAACTAACCACAGTTCTTCTGTGGATTTAGGTAGCCTCAGTTGCTTCTCTCTCTTCATGTAATCCCAGACAGACTCGATGATGTTGAGATCAGGGCTCTGTGGGGCCATACCATCACTTCCAGCACTCCTTGTTCTTCTTTACGCTGAAGATAGTTCTTAATGACTTTCACTGTATGTTTGGGGTCATTGTCATGCTGCAGAATAAATTTGGGGCCAATCAGATGCCTCCCTGATGGTATTGCATGATGGATAAGTATCTGCCTGTACTTCTCAGCATTGAGGAGACCATTAATTCTGACCAAATCCCCAACTCCATTTGCAGAAATGCAGCCCCAAACTTGCAAGGAACCTCCACCATGCTTCACTGTTGCCTGCAGACACTCATTCGGTAATGCGCTGTCCAACCCTTCGGCGAACAAACTGCCTTCTGCTACAGCCAAATATTTCAAATTTGGACTCATCAGTCCAGAGCACCTGCTGCCATTTTTCTGCACCCCAGTTCCTGTGTTTTCGTGCATAGCTGAGTCGCTTGGCCTTGTTTCCACGTCGGAGGTATGGCTTTTGGCATAAGTCTTCCATGAAGGCCACTTCTGACCAGACTTCTCCGGACAGTAGATGGGTGTACCAGGGTCCCACTGTTTTCTGCCAGTTCTGAGCTGATGGCACTGTTGGACATCTTCCGATTGCGAAGGGAAGTAAGCATGATGTGTCTTTCATCTGCTGCAGTAAGTTTCCTTGGCCGACCACTGCGTCTACGGTCCTCAACGTTGCCCGTTTCTTTGTGCTTCTTCAAAAGAGCTTGGACAGCACATCTGGAAACCCCTGTCTGCCTTGAAATTTCTGCCTGGGAGAGACCTTGCTGATGCAGTATAACTACCTTGTGTCTTGTTGCTGTGCTCAGTCTTGCCATGGTGTATGACTTTTGACAGTAAACTGTCTTCAGCAACCTCACCTTGTTAGCTGAGTTTGGCTGTTCCTCACCCAGTTTTATTCCTCCTACACAGCTGTTTCTGTTTCAGTTAATGATTATGTTTCAACCTACATATTGAATTGATGATCATTAGCACCTGTTTGGTATAATTGTTTAATCATACACCTGACTATATGCCTACAAAATCCCTGACTTTGTGCAAGTGTACCTAGAAGAATTGATGCTGTTTTGAAGGCAAAGGGTTGTCACACCAAATATGGATTTGATTTAGATTTTTCTTCTGTTCACTCACTTTGCATTTAGTTAATTGATAAATATAATCTATTAACATGTCTATTTTTGAAAGCATTCTTACTTTACAGCATTTTTTCACACCTGCCTAAAACTTTTGCACAGTACTGTATATATAGGTATAATTGTTTTCATTGAGAACATTTAAAAGTCTGTATTTCACAGAAACAAAACGTTTCTACAAGTGGTGTACGTGTAGAGTAGAAGAACACCGCTTGGTATTTCCTTTACAGGCAGGATTCCAAGCTGCCCTTTCTTAACAAACCCCCTTCTGACTCCCCATGCTCTCCTGCTCCCAGCTGATCCTGGTTCAGGCAGCTGGTTGCCCCAGCTTATAATGCCTTGTCAACCAGTGACAGAATTACGCGCTCACACCAGTTTCACATGTCACAAGTAATTGCTGTCATTGCTCATCATATTGAAGTTGTCAGGACTCTCTTATGCCTGTAATTTGTGAGAGTTGATCATACCTTGGTAAATCAACAGGTCACAGCCTCCGACCTTTCACCCTGTGTGTAGTAGTCACAGGATAAGTGTGACCTACATGTCGTCTGACAGGGCCAGCGCTAGACAGTTCAATTGCTTTGGTCTCTTAGTTGCCATGGCAAAGCGTAGCTATTTCTCAGCTCTGTGGGAGCTTTGTATCACAAGAAACAGTTCAGACAAAGGGGGGTTATCAAAGTGGGGTTTTGCAAAATGCACAAGCCAGTTTATTAAGCCAGCTGTGGTTAAAAAATAAACAATTTCTTGAACTGAGTTCCTTAAAACACACCGAACGTGCTGTCACACAAAGTAAAAAAAGTCATTTTAAGTAATGCTAAATCACTCTGTACCGAAGACACTGACTGTTCATTTTCTAAGCTCTTTAACATGGCTTCTCAAACTAGGTCCTGTGGCTGCTCGTTTTCATTCCAACTGAGCTCTCATTTACTTAACTAGACCCTTAATTGAACTGATAATTTGCTTAATTAGACCTTTTTACTTGTTTTCAGCTCTTGAACAGTTGCAGATTTCAAGTTAGCTATAACATTTGATAAATAACTTGAACTGCAATTGCTTAAGAGCTGAAAAGAAGTATAAATGTCTAATTAAGCAAATTATTAGTTCAGTTAAGGGTCTAGTTAAGTAATTGAGAGCTCAGTTGGAATGAAAACCAGCAGACACAGGGGGTCCCCAGGACTGAGTTTGAGAAGCCCTGGACTATGACATGTAACAATAAAAAAAAAAAAAGACTGGAAACTCAGTGTAGAACTTTTTTTGTACCAGTATGTACTGTCGTTTTTATTTATTTATTATTATTATTATTATTATTATTATTATTATTATTATTATTATTAATGTTGCTGGAGTAATGTTTTATTGTTTACGTGGTGGCTAGAGGTTACCAAAGGCAATCATCGGCACAGTTACACAAGTAGTTACTCTGAAAATGGTATTAAACCTGTTTTATTCAACCCATTTTAAGAGCTATCAGTGGCAGAATTTAACAAATAGCTCTTTGAGCTAATGTAAACCGAAAAACATGCAATCACGAACAATAACACTTTCTTTAACATTCATGTCATTAGCATAATCAAGGAACCGGAGTGCTCCAGAGAATCAAAATGTTCTTGAGTTCTGCAAAGCAAACCCTTCCTCTTCAGGGACTGTGATTGCCCACATGTGTACAATCAATAACCCCAAGGTCAGCAGGGATTGTAGAAAGGCTGGCTGCATGTGAGGCCAAGGAAACAAATATTTTCCTTTGCATACTTGGCTCATGCAGCTGTCACCTGTGCAAGACATCTGGACGCAGCAGACTGGCCCATATGCCTGTAAAACATTGCAATACATGGCTGTGTATTTATTAATTATTATTAATGTTATTATTGGCCGAACATGTGTGATCTTTAACATTTTCAATGGACTCTTACAATGACACTTCTCTGGTCCTTTTACAGCTACATTCATTTTCAATTATAAATCCTCCATGAGAGAGATGCATACTGCAGAAACAAAAGCTCAAATAAAAAGACAACATAACTAAAGAAAAAACAAGGTTAAGACGACCCAGGTGTAATTAGCTGTTTCAGACAAGTGAAGAATGAGCATCGTGCTCTGTAGAAACACTGACACTGACTGTTGATCTGCGAGCAGCTAAGCGGTTTCTTGTTAGCTCAACCTAAAGCATATCCCAAAGCTGAGCAGGCAAATAAATCAGTGTTTGCAAATGTCCCTTAAGCTTGAACCTGTCCCAAGATTGGAAATGATTGGCTTTACAATGAAAAGCACATGTTGCGCTCCCTGTCTGGGGAATAGTAATGAAGTGAGACAGATGCTCTCCAGTTCCACACTGCCCTCTCGCCTCTTATTTCCCATCGAGTAAAAATAATTACCGTATCCATGAGGGAGCATTGCTCTCCGCCTGCTGATAACTGCTGCCATATTGGCTCTTCATGAGCTGATCTTCTCCCTGGTGGAGCCCCCAGTTGATTTATGGGGAAATAGTTGGCAAATTGGGATGTCCATCTTGATGGATGACATCATTTGGGCCATTGTGCTGATCATGTATGACTAACATTCTGGGGCAGTTACAACTGGTCAGCTACTACTAGGGAAAACTGTGTGCAGCACCAGGTCTGTTTTGCTTGGCAATTATGTGATGTTAAGAAGAGCAAGGCATGTCCCTCTCATATATCTAGTTATCTATCTACAGGGCCTAAAGTGTTTTGGATGAAGTTTGGGTTTAGGGATGTCAGTCTAAAAAATAAATAATTGAGAATAAGTTTGATGCTGTTTTTGGATATAAAACTCTGGTTTGTATGATGATAGTATCCCATGACGACCACATAGGCATGTCTGTTCAGTGCTGGGCCGATCATCCAATTCATTATTTTTTTTTATATATATTAGTGCCCTCTTAATCCATCTTGAAGAGCTTTTCAAAACGTTGTTGTTTATTTCGCATCCTTGGCTGGCCTGATGCTTCGGAAAACGCTTGACTGATGGCAAAATGAAGCGCTCCCGCCAGACAGTTTATGAGGCAGAGAAGTCTAAATATTTAAAGTCCTGCAATGTCACAGCCCCATACGTTCATATATATTGAGAGTTATTGGAGAATGTGTTATGCTAGAGACCTGTCATACAAAAAAATATTACAGCAGCCCCAGTGTCTCCAATAATGTGGATCATGCAGGAACACACAATGCATTTTTCTATTTTCCCCAGTTATGGAAGACTTCTTTTAACTGTTTTGGTAAGTACAGATAATACCACAGACCTCTCCAAGCCTGTTCTTGACAGAATGCAGACAGCGTGCTAAGAATGCAGTTGTGTTTTACTATCCAGAAACATATGTTGTGCAAACAATGTGAAAATAAACACTGCAGAAGAATCGGCCAAGATGTGTAAGCAGGTGTGAAACCATATGTTTTACATACGTTAGAAATGATCAAATGTTACAAAATAGAGGATTTCTTTATCATTATAATTGTTACTATGTAAGTACAGATTGGGCTCAAAGTTTTACACAAAGACAGTACAGAGATACTGAAACTCACACACTTGGTAAGAACATAATTCGTTATTGAAAATCCATAGCGTTATGATAGTTTGTTCCCAGCTTTACCGATGAATAGTCCTATAAATGCAGATGTTCTTTAATGATCAAGTATCTTTAAACCACAATTTAAATTGCAGACAGGTCTATTTTATTCACAGTACAGTAATTAATTACAACTGCCTGCTAAAAACACAGGCAACACGATTCTCAGAGAGATTGTACAGTAGTGTAGGGAAATATCATTTAAATACAGACCCAATAAGACTTCTGGTCAGGCTGTTCTTGTCACACACAGCTTCCCTTTTTTGGTTTAGATTTACATTAAGTGTCTCTAATCACTGTGTATTTACATAGTAGTTACTTAGAAAATACATGTGTACTTTCACATAATTACAGTGTTATTATGCATAGTTACAATGTACCCTAACTCCAAATCTAACCCTAACTTGAGTACTTACATATTTGGTGCAAAAAGATTTACACATTAAGTACATTGTATAACTATGCATAATAACAGGAGGCTGTGTGGTCCAGTGGTTAAAGAAATGAGCTTATAACCAGAAGGTCCCCGGTTCAAATCCCACCTCAGCCAATGACTCATTGTGTGACCCTGAGCAAGTCACTGAACCTCCCTGTGCTCCGTCTTTCGGGTGAGATGTAATTGTAAGTGACTCTGCAGCTGATGCATAGTTCACACACCCTAGTCTCTGTAAGCTGCCTTGGATAAAGGCGTCTGCTAAATGAACTAATAATAACATTGTAATTATGTGTAAGTATGCATGTATTTACTAAGTAACTACTATGTAAATACACAGCAATTAGAGACACTTAATATAAAGTGTTACTGAAAATTAAAATTCACATGATAGTTCATTAGACTTTTCAATGTTGTTGGTTAGAAGTTTAATGGATAACAAATATTTAATCAATCTAAACTGTCTTTAAATAACTCATGAGTTAAAGCTTTGTGGATCTGTTATGCAATAAAATAATCATATGTGTGTGTGTATGTGAGTGTGTTGTATTTCCTTAGAGATGCAGAGGTTTAAAATATGTTAGGGTTGTGACCTAAACAGAGCTCATAATGTGGGAATTTCAAAAGCTATTTTTAAATGAATTTGGTTTCAGAGGAGCTCTGAGCTAATAAAATGTTGCAAAGACGTCAGCTTTGCTTTCAATGAATGCTGTGCAAATGCTGAAGCTGATCTGTGACCTCTCTGTGGGGCTGGTTGGTCTACACTATACTTTAATAAACTCGTGGTGTTACAAACAGACTGTGTAATAAGACCCTGATGACATAGAACTTTAATAGGCTGTGTATTCCTCCATGTCATGCAGATTTATTGTCATTATTGTTACTTACATAGATCACTAGATCACTAGACTGTATGTTTGAAAATGTGAATTCTTCTGGTATAGTGGTATATAATATCACCCATACAGTACACGATTCACTTTGTTACTGGGTTTGCTTCATTAGAAAAGACATTTATTGCTGCCCACATGGCGAGGCATTGGTCTATTTCGTCTATTTCTTATGTGGAAATGCGTTGCGAAAGTTTTACATCAGTATCTATATCAGAATCCAACTCAGGAATGCAAGAACACGAAGCCAGAATTCTAAAACCTACCGAATCATCCTGAAAATTGATACCTAACATGAATTAGCATTCACGTGTGACTGCACAATGCTGGAAAAACAAACAATATCAATGGTGTTGGAGGGGAACCCAACTCATACAAAGCCGTGGTTCTGGCAGGGAACTCACTTTAACCTCAGATCAAATTAGGCAAAATATCAGATATATTTCAGGTGCTTCCAATACCAGACTAAATCGTCTATTGAATAGCTAGTTTCTTATTCGTCCCTCGATAAAAATACGCCCAATGATCGCCTCCTCCTCCCCAACTGCCACCTGTATTTTTCTGACTTCATCTAATGGAGGAGGGCAGCTAGCATGCCACCCTGTCCATGGCTTCCCTAGCCAGCCTCTCCACTTATCTGCAAGCTAATCTATGGGCAGTGGTACCTCAAAAGGCAAGGCCAAAGGCCAAAGAATGTAGAGTAAAATCTGTAAAAGGTAGTGGTGTTGTTTGGTCTATATTTTGATAAATAATCTATCGCATGAGTTTCCTGAGTGAAGTACAGTTCAGTACACCTTGGAGAAGTTGGCCATTGGAGCTGAAGTACTTCACACCCCATTGTGTTATCCCTGAAGGTTAAGGACGAGGCACACTAATCAAGCAACAAGGAGTAACTGGCAGCTGTCAGCCCATCACCTTTAACAAACGCCAAATTCATCCACAGCCTCCAGTGCTGTCAGCCGATCACCTTTAATAAACGCCAAATTCATCCATAGCCTCCAGTGCTGCCAGCCCATCACATTTAACAAACGCCAAATTCATCCACAGCCTCCAGTGCTGTCAGCTGATCACCTTTAATAAACACCAAATTCATCCATAGTCTCCAGTGCTGCCAGCCCATCACCTTTAACAAACGCCAAATTCATCCACAGCCTCCAGTGCTGTCAGCCCGTCACCTTTAGCAAACGCCAAATTCATAAAAAAAAGAATTATGAATACAAATATTTGGCAGCAAACTCCATTATGGAAGCCGGTTGTTTGGACGCAATGCATTTATTTATGTGTGGATGCTCACTCAGATCACTGGGCACAATTAACAAAGGCTTTAGACCTGAATTAGCTTACAGCTAATTACAATGGGGCCCTGTGGTGAAGATAAAAAGCATTTCAAAACAGCTAAAGGCTACAATCAAAAGAAAGAGATTTCATTGGTATGGATCCAGCACACACATTTCAAACCATGTTATAAAGCATTTACTTGTAATAAATTATACACACTGTTATATATCCACATTTGTTATATATTGATTTGTTTTATCAGCTGGTTAATGGGAATTGTCAGGATTTCAGAGGGCTAGATATAAACCAAAAATAGGAGTGGGGATCAACTAATGGTTTTAGGAAATGTTTTCACAAACCATAATATTTGAAGGCCATTCTAGGGTTACGTTAAATAAGAGCCATTAGTATATACATAAATACAGTAAATAAAGCCTTTTACAGACACTACTAAATTAACCTTAAGTTTAAGTCAGTTATAATTATATGCATGGTATTAACGGTTGTGCATGGTCACATGTGTACAGGGCAGTGTTGAGTGATGCACTGCCATTACGGAATCTATCCTGTCTGCTGTCGGAGAGATGAGGTTAAAAGCTCTATAACCATGAATGCAGACGAGCCTAGGGTCACCGGTTCACGCCCAGCCTCCACCCTGTTGCAGATGGAACACTTATTATACATAGCTGACGCCAAGAAAATAGGGGGAGATTGCCCGACTGCAAGAACTAGTTTCTAATTTCCTCATAATACAATTTGTGATAGAAGACAATGTGGTAGGGTCAATTTTTATTCATCAAGACAAAACTGTGATGTGAAAAATGATAACTAGGATTTGACTAATGCCAGCTCTAAGCCTTGGAAACCCACCAGCTGAGAAGTGCTAAAGAGCCTTGTAAATATGCACATACCGTTCTTCAAACATTCATCCTTGTGATGAGATGCAAAGAATAAAGCAAGCCTTACACAAGCCTACAGTGAACTGCTTAGAAATGTGCAAGTGATTGACAGTTATTGGTGAGCAAATCCATTTTGCTCCACCTGTGCCTTTGAAAAACAGCTCATGTGTAACCTGTAAACAGACCGGAGCTCAAAAGCACACAGAAATTAGACAAAGCGGGTCATTCTCTCCGAACAAGTGAACAAAGAATTGACTGAAACATCGCTTCAGAACCCTCGCAATGAAAACGATGTGGGGTCTGCAGCAAAACAACTTCAAGGTTTACATAAAGAAAACCTCCCTGTAGCATGAATACAAAAACATGATAATAATAATAATAATAATAATAATAATAATAATAATAATAATAAGTTTAGAAACATGAAATACTTACAAATGTTTTCACATTTTTTAAAGAGACCTTTATTTGATATTATTGAGTGATATAGTGGAGAACACACTTTTGCACCTTTTTCAATTGTAAGTTACATCTTTTATTACAGTATTTTTGTGCTTTGTGAGGAATCCTGTAATTAATCACCTAGTTATTTTTTTGTGTAGATTTATCACCAGTAGTTTTATTTAACAGAATTGCCGTCTAATAGATTTTGAACAGCGAATCGTCGAGAACATGAGTTTGTTATTTATAAATCAAAACAAATAACCTGGGATCTCAAAATTTCAATTTGTTTTTCTCTATAGTTTTAAAGGCTTCAGTGAGTATTTAGGTCCAGTCTGTTTCTTACCATAGTTTACCATATTCACTTTTTCACAATACCTCTATGCTTTCCCTTGCTGACATGTCTGTTTTCTGTTATGTTGATGTTAACATGTGATTCAATACCTGTACCTTTAAGCCTAACTGATTTACACTGAAATAAACCTACCCTGAATTCAATTAAAACATATATTTAAAAAGGCACTTTATTTCAAACAAGTAAGTCAGCATGCAAGCATTATCGTTGCATTTAAAAAAAAAAAAAAACATTTTATGTTTTCTAATTGGTACCAGTGATTGTCTATGGAAAACCCAAATGAGAACTGAACCAGCATTTAGCAGGTTCTAGAAATCGGTGGTTTATTATTCACAATGAGCAACAGTTTTGAACTTTACAACTAAATGCATTACCATGTTTTCAGAAAAAAACCCTGTCATTAAAGTGAGCAGATCCCAAAACCAACTATTCTAAATAGAAAGAGGAATTGAAATGGTCACAAAAACCACGCAATGGACAAAGGCCTGTTAAGTTTGCTAAACAAAAATGTGTTTTCATTTTTCAAAAAAACCAGAGTAAATTACATAACTGTACATATATATATATATATATATATATATATATATATATATATATATATATATATATATATATATACAGTATATATATATATATATGTTTAAAAGGATTTCCTGCTACTACTAATGCCAATATTGAAATCCAAGTGCAAAGCCCATTTGAGAGCACTGTGATTGTGTTTGGAACCATGGAGTGTTCACCTGCAAATGTTCTGTCTGTCTATATATATATAATGTTTTTTTACAACATTGTTTATATAAAAATACATTTACCGCACAACTCTGTCTGTCCAGTGAAATATGTGTTGCTGTCTGATCCATAAAAATAAGTTATTAGCTAGAGACTGGTGAGTTTAACTTTCCACTCAGGACTCTGAACTAACCAGTAATTTATTGCATGGAGCTGAAGATTATAATTGCAGGACCAGGTGCTACAAGCTTTACATAAGGACAGGTCTTTACTTCATTAACTTTCCCAGAGAAACAGAAAAAAACAATAAAAGCGCAATTGCAGAGTTTATCTCCACAGTTGTTATTTCTCCCTGGGCTTGCAGGCTCAAAGGGCAAGTTCTTTCAGAGAAGTTCGTTTCTAGGGCCTCAGTACAGAATGAGGACAGATGTGGTTAGTTTAAAGAAAAACTGTCCCAGATGAGCCTCGTTTTGTTTTAAACAGGTACCCCCATTCTCAGTGTGGGATGATTGAGTCAATCTGATCATATTAATAGACACTGAGGGGTAGATGTACTAAACCAGCTGCAAACGAGTCGGAAGTCTAGGGAGAAATGTACTAAACAAGTGCAATGCTATCAGTGACTTTTTAGGGAATGTTTTGCAGCAGCAGTTTTATGTTATTATGTTAGTATTATATTTTATTATGGGCATTCCTGCATAAATTCGCAAAAATGGGGGTGGAGATAGTGCAAATGAGGGCTCTCAAATATTATAATCAGATGTACTAAAGCTGCCGGCAATTGCGACTTACAATAGCATCAATTTGTTAAGAACATTTTAAACAGTCGCAATTAACAAAGCTTTAAAAGGCATATGAAAAACACTATCCCCCTAACCATTGGCCACTGTGATTGCAGCAAGAAGGAGACATCGTCTTCAGCAAGAATGAGTGATTTGTAGGGTGAGAAGAGAAAGTGTCTTTCATACCTGCATTACCCTTTTGGTTTAAATGAAGACCAAATTAAGCACAGGTACAAGCTCAGCAGCCACATAATCTTGAGCTGCTGTCATCCAGAGAAGCCATGCTATCCCTGCATTATCTTGCCTCTGGGTCCTTTCAGGCGACTGTGGCAGCTACTAAGTAGACCAAATTAAAAATAATAATAATAATTAAAAAAATAAATAAAATAATAATAATAAATCATTTAGTTTCCATTTAAAATAATCTTTGTTGTTTTACACCGCTTCTTTGAAACAGATCAACTGCCAAACAGATCACTGAAAGACTAAAAACTATTTTTAAATCAGTGCACCGCAAGATGTTCGGCTCTATATGGCAATTTCATGTTGTAACTTTTCCTAACTGCAAAAAAAGATTTTGTTTTGCAATAGCAATACAGTACATTTGATCAGTCAATTTTGTAATGTGGTCAACCTATTGGAAAAATAATGATAAAATAAAAATACTATACTTTTAGAATGCAGTTTTTCGTTCCTCCCTGTTACTGGGTAGTATTTAGCATTTTGTATGTATGGAGAGTATTGCCTATTGCACAGGATACTATAACCTAATGTCCCTGGCCTTAGGTAACCTGGTCACACACGGATACTTGGCGTCTCTGAGTACACACAGGTTCAGGGTGCGATATCAAAGACTGACAGCCAGACAAAACAATTTCAGAACAAACCACACATAGGATTGAGAACTAGATCTATTTAAGAGAAACTGCCTGTGTAGCAACCACCAATTAAAAAGGTGTGGGCAAAACAAACAAACACAAAACATCAGTTTGTACTGTGCTGGTGCTTCAGAGATTATATACAAGCAGAGATGAGAGAGATCAATTGTATCCTTAATAAAAGGATGTCAATGCTTGCAGCGTTGTCTTTATATATGTTAAAGCAAATAATCATATTCAATATTAAGAACCTAAACTATAATGTCCTTTAGGGAAAGAAACACTTAGAGAAAGAACACTTTGTTGCTGCAGATTTCATTTAGAAAAAGGTGTTACAATAAAGAAAAAAGTTTGCAGAGTTTGTTTTTGTTTTTTTAAGATTTTACTGGACAGTCCTGCCAGCAGCCCAAAGGGAAACCAGCTGAATTTGTTAACAGGTTTGCCCATGTCATCTATAGAGCTTTGTGGCCAGACAGAACCTGACTTGGCTTTTATAATGACTGGAAAGGCTTGTATACTGTAACTACCCATTTGGTAACCGCCATAGACCCAAAATACCATTTTAATGACCCACGACGGACCCTGATTAAAGACAAACACAAAAAAAGTCCTAACCAAACCAAACACATCTCGAACAGTGACACTTGTTTTGAGTTTTTCAATGTTCTTTGGCTCAGTCAAAAAGTTTGACAACTGCAGCCTGGTGCATTCTCTAGCAAATAAATAATGTTGCTCCTGTCATTTTTGATAACCTGTGAATGTTCTGTATCTGAATAGGTTTAGAATTTGTGAAGTACTGAAATAAATGTATAACCCGTCTTTGTTTTACTGTGGCTCTGTTGAATCCAGAAAACACACCAGTATCACAAAACTACAGGCTTCTGCATTATTTTGCTAAAGTTAACTTTAATCCACTGCAGAGCACTGCAATAAATGGTTCCTAAGTCATTATGCATTTTAATAAAAATTCTACAGACAAAACGGACACCTAAGATAATCACACTATCAGCAATGTTGGTTTCATAAAAAAAAAAACTAAAATAAGAATAATAAAAACAGGGCCTTATTGCAAGGATTGAAATGGTATCTATTTTCCCCTCTGTTGAGAGCATTATTCAGAATATAGCCCACTAACACAGTTCTGCAACACATACCTAATAAGAATTTCGGTTCTTTGCCAATCAAATCAAATATTTCTTAGGTTAACCACGGTTCATGCTCAAAATTTCAAGGTATAATGAGTTCCAGTAGGTACACTTGGTACTCTGCGTAAAGCAAACAGTATGCCAGTAATATCCATAAGGAAAACCTGCTCTGCTATTAGAGCACGGAGAATTCAAGGAACTTGGTAATTAACATTTTATTAAGGAAGGAGCGGCTAAACAGAAGTCACACAAGCCCCTCTGTCAAATAGAATCATCATTTATTTTCCTCAGTATGATGTTACATGCATTATGCACAATATACCAGTACTGTACAGAATTAACTTCCACCATTTGGCACCAGGGGCTGTTTAAAAGGGTTATTAGGACAGCTACAGCTAAAGGCATGCTTACTAACTGGAAACCAATATTGAGCTTCGTTGATGAAAGCATATCACTTTTTATTTTTGTTGAAAACCATTTTTAGCACCTGCTGCTAATCATATCTTCTACTTCGACCATGATATTATTTTCAGGGAGGATATAAAGTCACTTTCTGTTTGAATTCCGCTTGCTCCACAGGTGTTGGCTGGGGACCCAACGACTTGGGTGCTGTTGGGTTCAGTCTGAGATTTCTCAGACTCCTTAGCTTGGGACGTTCATTGCTTGGGTGCCGGAAAAACATTTTGTTGAGAAAACACAGTATGATCTCAAGTCTGCTGGTCTACAATACAAAAAAAAAAAAATGATAATAAAGTGAAATTCTTAAATAGCTATCCGACAATTGGCATTTGACATCTATAACATATGTTGAATTTGAGTTTGTTTTGTTATTTTTGTTGGAAGAAATTCAGGCAACTGTTTACTGGAATAAAAATGAAAAGGGCTTTTGTATTGAATTAGATTTAATCACATATGAGTCACACTGACTAAATAAATCAATGTGTGAAAACTAAACCAGCAACTAAACTTTCTTCCATAAGGATTTAATTTATTTTATAGAAGTATTGTAAATGGAGTGGAAAGTCAGCAGAAAAGTCCATGTTCTATGGTGCTATTTAATCAAACCTAAAATAAAAAGCATATACCGGTTCTCTAGAAAATTTGTTTAAATGTCACCACACAACATTAATTACATCCTAGATGAATGTCCCCATGCCAGGGACATGACTTGAACCTGGTCCATCAAGTACATGCCTTTCTACAGAAAGGAAGCACATGCACCGTGAACCGTCACACTTAGCAAATTCATTGCACATCACTTAGAATATACCGCCTCTCATATGAATCACACCTTAAAATGGTCATAACAGCGCTGTGAATATTACATCTGTTTTGTTCAGAGCATTCTTGTTCTTAAATGCCTTTCTTATTCTGCCTCCATTTAGTGTTTCTGTTAGATCATCCGGACATAAGTTCATATAGGCACTAATATAAATGATATAGAAATTAGACACTTGACAAGCTAGTTCATGTAAAAAATGAAATGCTAATGTACAAACTGATTTAAAAGACAAGGCCATTAAAACACGTGAAATAATTCAAATTCTGGTATCAAGTGCTTCCATTAAAAGAGGTAAAGGTCCTTCAGGGATAGCATGCTTTCAAACCTGTACAGTATTTCTTTCAAGCGTGTTCGGTTTTGATGTGTTTGATCTATTCAGTACCATACCTTTTTTATTCTTGATTTACTATACATTATCTTCGGTTTCATGAGGCATCTACACTTGACTTTGATTAGTCGTTCTATAGTAAATTATAACCAAAATCTTCATTAACAACAGGTTCGTCTTTCATGGAACTGTGCCATTTTCTACCAACTATTTTATGACACGTTGAACATTTACAAAATAACAGCACACTCAGTACGTATCTGAATTTCCTGAGAAATTAAGTCAATACAGTAACTAAAATAACATTACTGTACTAGCATTACCTTAGCTTGTTGGCATGCAACTACTGCATTGATATCATTACCAAAAAGATTAGGATCTAGGTTTCTTATGGTTTCCATTGTTTTTTTATTGGTAGCAATTTCCCTAATGGAAGTTCCCATCAGCCTCTCCCACTGCTTTTTAAAGCTCAGTCTTACACTAGTGACTCTTGTCACACCATGGCCCCAAATAAAAACAATTCCTGTCAACAGCTTTGAGTGTGTTATATATGTAAAATAAAACAGATTCAATAGTTTTGAATAATGACGCCATGTTCTAGTTTTATTTGGAGTTAAAAATGTAATTTTAATTTCAGCATTGCTCTGTGTTAATTGACATATACGTACCAAACTGAGTTGTTGTATTGTTAGTCACTGTATGACAGTTCAATGTACTATTAGTTAACTTGTAATGCACTCTGCTGTGTTTATAGCAGACATTAATACTCCCATATGTACATCAGACTTTTACATATAATGGTGCTTATAAGTGAATTTCCGGAGTAGCGCATACTCAATTATTAAGAGTATATTATAAATGTGGAATATTATTTTCACACCAAGAAAGCCTAAATGTGCTCTATATGAAGCCATCACCTTGCTCTTCAAACGAGCCTGAAGCAATAGACAAGGACATCGTTATCAATCTATAAAGAAATAAAGGCATCCACAGTGATATTCAGATGCAACTTAACTGATGGATCTCAATCCATTTGAAGGCCTATGAAATAACCTTCAATGATCAATGAATGGTCCCTGATACTGCAGGAACACTGTATGATAGGATACAGTCTGTTCCAATGAGGGATTTGAAGTCAGGTCCTTCTGCTATAACACCTGTTGTCAACAAAACCAGCTACAGTAGATAAAAATACAACCATTTGGGATGCCTTTGGTACTTCATTAAACAATGACCATGGTTTAGTTCAGGAATACCTTTTGCCCTGAAAAACAAACTCATTTAAAAGCGTGCAGTGAGAAACCCTCCTGAGTGCCCCACTTTTTTCCCAGTACAGAGCCCATCAAGATTAGTTATCTTGGGATTGAATTTCCTAGGACTTTTTGCCTTGATAATGAGAACAATTATATTTCTCCATCTGGAGTCCATTAAACATGACTATGACTGCTTACTTTCCTATCATTATTACTATCTGGAAAAACTAACCCCATTAAAATGATTGTACTCCCAAAGCTAGATGACAAGAATGTTAAATATGCCTTGCTGTCATCCCAGAGCAGAAAACCTCCATCGCTGCTCGGATTCTAATTAGAACAGCCTGGCTACATCCAATTCCCAAGCTTCATACATGTGCAGGTGTTTGAACACCACCACTTGACCTGCTCAGTAATTCATCTTAAGGAGTGCCTAATGAATTTGACGGCATTTAGTCTGGGATGTGCAGGTGCAAAGACTGTATCTTCAGTTATTTTGACCTTAATTTCCAGAGGACTTGAAATGGAAATTTCAAGTAACAATCTGTAGTATTACATTTCAGAGTGGATTTGAAGTCAAAGAAAAAAGGAAGCACGGGCAGGGATGAACATTGAAGTTTACTAACTCACAAGAATCAAAGGAGCAGTTGATAGATCCTGTTCACTAAAATGGTCCCATCACACTTACAGGCGTTTCAAATGCACATATTGTGAATGGCAGGTTAAGTGTGAGGTTACCCGCAGTAAAGTCCATTGAAGTCATTTGACGGCTATTTACAGTTTAGCAGTCTGATTACTTAAGAGCAAAAGTAACCTGCATTCCGAGCACATAATGATATTAACACAGAGAAATGATCACAGGATTTGTAAAAGGCTGCGTGTTGTATTTGTACAAAGCAATATATGTTATTGATTCATTAGGGAATTTGAGAATTGATGACAATCTCAATCAATCAATCAATCAATCATAACCTTTATTTATCCAGATGAGTCAATTGAGAACAAATTCTCACTTCCAATGACAAGCTGGCAAGAGGCTCACAGCACCACAGAGAACAACATCAAACACAAGAACTACAAGAAAAAAAAACACATCAATCAGAAATCAGAAAACAGAAAACTCAGCAGCCACTTAGCAGTTTTTATTGACATTGTTTTGTTTTTGTAATCATTCCTTACCCACTTAAAAAAAAAAAAAAAAAAAATGCATGCAGAGTCCAAGCTAATTGTAATGAAATATAGCTCACTGACAATTCAATGACATTATTGGTGTGCATGACATAAGCACTATTCACTTTTGAATTGCCAAATCAGTCATCTTGGACACGAGAATGCTACTGTATATGTACAAGTAACTAAAAAGTACTATGAGAAATTCAGCTTATTAATTTCAATATCTGATTAATGTAATATCTTTAATATCCGTCTATATCTGTAACTAATATCTCACTATCATGAAATGGTTATGAACCTTGTTTTTTTTGCTTTTTTTCCCTCAAATCTTACCATGTTCAGTTGTATGTAGAACATTTATGAATTTTAACATACATTTTCTAATGGGGGTTTGACAACCTACTGAAACATGCAGGGTACAAACATCAAATGACTGAGTAATTTGAATTAACATGTGTCATACTTGCTGTGCCTCTGCAGATAACAAAGTGCAAACCCTTTTTTTAATTGCATGTGCTGCAAAAAATCTCAACTCCTTAACAATTGCTTCTCTTGCCTGGAGGACAAAAGCACCTCAACCATGCCTTGTGGGCTTGCCCTGAGCTGCATGTTTTTGAAGTTTCCGATTGCCGCTCTCCAAGCTATTCCGATTCTTTCACTCAAGCCCTGTTGACAGTAACGTTGATGGGATGCACTTCAAAGAAAGCACCCTTGGTTTCCACGGTCTACTTTAATTTTGCAGATGGAATCAAAGAGATTCGTTTTCCCCCTTGCTGCTCTCTACCAGTGGACTGCAGCTGAAGAAAATCAATTCAATCTAAGCGGACGATCAAACTAAATATTTATGTTTGGTTTGATGACCATTTATCTATTCCACAAAATTAATGTTTTACATGAACAGAAGGCAGCATCACCAATTGAGATAATGTTATCTATATTAGATATGGTGAGATAATGTATGTATTGGTAGAGTGGAAATGCTTTAAATGCAGAAATTAAATGCACTCTGTTAAGTGGTATAATCATTTTTGTAATATTATAGCGGTCGTTGAGTGTTAGTATCCTCATCAGTACGATGTGGCTGACTGAAGCTGTGCCAGGCAGAAGTCTGTAGTTCGGGGACTGTAGGTTCCGGAATCCCTTGCTTGTGAGGGGACCCTTGGTAAATCAATAACTGTGCTTTGTACATTTGCCTGTCAGCACACACGAGAGAAGGGGTTAGAATGTAAGTGGTGGCTGCAGCTCAATAGAGTACCAGTCTTGGGTTTAGCCTGTACTTTTTTCTGTGCTGTGTGAATAAAAGCCTCCGGTGCTTGGACTCTGCGGTGGGAGTTTGTTTTCTTTAACAAGCCTTGGCCTCGCCTCCTGATTGTGGGACTGTTTAATTGATCTTTTTATTTAACTTATTTAACTGTCTGGACTGAAGGGGCAACGTCCATCTGTTACGTGTCAATGGAAAGCAAAATTAACTTGATAACATTTTTTTTAAGGGTCAAAAGGTTTGCAAAATATTTTATTAGTGTGTAAGCCAGTTCTGTTAAAATTAAGAAAGAATGCAGTCTTCTTTATTGAAAAATAAAATCCAGCTAAGCACACAGGTTTGTTATCTGTTCTAATAAACCAGAACTGTATAGTCAAACGTACGGTTTACCACTTTCCTTTTTACAGAAACATGTTATAATAGAACAGAGCCTCGTTGAGCCACATTGGCTTGATCAGGCAATCTAATCTTGCGTTACTATATAAATCACTTTCCCTGCAGTTTCTCTGTTTGTTTTTACAAAAGGCGAAAGCCACAGGATGGCATGAATTCTGAGCTTGGGCCAAAGTCTGGTCTGGTTAAAAATAAGGCCCTCTCAACCCTGGTAAACAAACGTGGCTCTACTTAAATATAATTTGAAACAAAACGTTTTTCCTGATTATTCTACGGCCACTTCAGCGATGAAGAAAAATTGTCAGAGCCCTGTGCCTTATTTGCCACAATGGAAGTGTGGAGCACGTCATGAGGGAACTCCACCCACCAAATCTCAGTGTTCTGTGACTAATACCCTTTATCAAATGCACTCTGTATATGCATCTTTGTTTAATGGTAACAAATAGCTTTAGTGCTCCAAAATATATACATGCCTCTAAACACGGCACATATACAAACATACGTGTCAATGGTTTCATAACGCAGAATTGCATGCAAATTAACAGTGCCCCTGACAAGTTTCAGTGTGACGTTAGCCTGGGGGTAGAAAATACAATGCAGCTCAATATCCTGACTCCTGAAACAATAGGCGTGTCATGGATGCTCTTCAAATGAAAGCCTTTGCATGCTTCTTTA
Source organism: Acipenser oxyrinchus oxyrinchus (assembly GCA_030684275.1). Lineage (NCBI taxonomy): Eukaryota > Metazoa > Chordata > Actinopteri > Acipenseriformes > Acipenseridae > Acipenser > Acipenser oxyrinchus. The sequence goes on along the minus strand of CM060259.1, from coordinate 11,348 downwards.
TATTCTTAGACAGCCAGCTCATAAAAATTCTCACCTTGACCATTATTTTAAAATTGAGACAGGGAATATCTTCAGTGTTTGAGAAGCAGTTTATTCACCAACAAGAATGTCATAGAGTACTGCATCTGGTCTTAGTGCAGTATTTCAGTGATACCAGGGGTTAGAAACTTTAGTTTTTCCAGACAACTCCAAAAAGCATGGAACCTTTCCCTAATTTGACAAATTAACATTGGAGACAGAGAAGATAAAATCTATTCACTTAGCATTTTGTATAATAGACTAAATGTAGTGGATTAACTGAAATTCGATTAAAGTGGTTTCACATTCCTGTGGATATTTGAACTAACTAGCTTTCAGATATTGGCTAAATAAATTAGTCATTTATTAATCTATGTACAAAATATGAGATCACATTCTGGACTTCAGGTATGCTCTATATAGAAATAATGAAACCACTTTATTATAACAACCATCATGTAGCAGAACAGGGCATTCCTAATACATTGAATAGATTTTTGAAATACATGCATTTTCTTGTGTTGTAAAATAGGTACTACTTTATATTAAGTGTCTCTAATTACTGTGTATTTACATAGTAGTTACTTACACTTAACGTGTAAATCTTTTTGCACAATATATGTAAGGACACAATTGTATCAGAAAAAGGGTTAGGGTTAGGCTTAGGTCATGCAAAAAGATTTATACATGAAGTAGATTGTAACAATGCATTATAACTAGGGACCTACCTAAATCGCGATTTCGCGGAAATCGTGAAATTGAGGGGTCACCGCGAAATTCACCTCTTAGGGGCCAATGCATACAAACAAGTACGGAGAGGGAAAAAAAGAAAAGAAAACTTGTTTAAATGAACTACTGCACAACGCAAGTGACGCAAACTACGTGCCTTCCTTCTGTAGATTGCCCTTTTTTATTCCTTCGCCGTCCTGTGTGCATTGCACTTAAGCACAAAAAAAAATGTCCACAAGTAACATTTACAAAATAAATTCTCCAAAGCAGTTAACGTTCTTGTTTTATTCAGCCTATCAGTGCGTCTTTACTGCTTCTATGTGACCTGTACTGTGCAGGAGGGGGCGGGACAAAGTTGGTGCTGCATTGTTTTGATTTAGGTTGCTAAAATCTAGTTTTCAGCATTGGAGGGAAAATAGTAGAAATGGACGACAAAAAAAGTATATTTCGGCTGATGATCGTTTTAAGATATTTCCCAAAGAAACGACATGCAGACTGAGGTAATTGTTTTCCATATCTTAATGTGTATTTGGAGAAAATACGATCGATCGCTATTTAGCTTCAGAACCACACATTAAACAAAAGGCTACCACAGAGGCTGCTGAACAGAACGTAAAATAAACAGTTTTTATAAACCAAACTGGAAAGTCACCGCAGACAAGAAGTATTCCTGTCTGCAAGTTAAATCAGTACTAAACGATCCAGCACAGCCACCTCGCTTCAACCTGCTGCTTACAGTTGGAATTTTAGACCCGAATAGCCACGTACTAATAAAGTAAATTATTGGATGGGACAAATAACATGACAACGAACGTGCTGCATACATTGACTTTATTAAAGTATACCAGATGCCCTTGTGTAACCGAGTTTTTGGGCTGTTTCTCATCGATTTCCACATCTGTATAACTTGGCAAAGCTTTGCCTTAACTTCCAACCAATTCAGTGGATGCAGACGTGCAGTCTCAATGTATGGGCAAGTCAACTGCAGGGGGATGCTGCATACTCGCCTTTAACAAATGCCAGCACTCTGTTTTAGTAAGGAAGCAAGTACCACTATTTTAGGCTTTATAGTGTTCTGAAATACTGTCTACTTAGGTTTATTTAATGTTTAATCATGTCCGCGAAATCCGAATTTTATTCTGCAACATACCTGTGAAAAATACGTAAATTTACCGCGATTTAAGTAGACCCCTAATTATAACATTGTAGTTATGTGCAAGTACACCCGTATTTACTAAGTAACGACTATGCAAATACACAGTAATTAGAGATACTTAATATAAAGTGTTACTGTAGCAGTAACTTAGCATGCATTATTGTCAACTTCAAGGTGACCGGTGTTAATCACTTTGCTTACATTTTTTTTTAACAGCAGTAGGATGATTTGTTTGAATGTAAGATATCTTCTTTGTCAGCACTAAAGCAGAATAGAAAACACAGACCCACGATGGTGCCCATACTGGGATCTTAGAGTCAGACAATATAATACAGAGTGCTCAGCACTAGAATCCAGCTGTTAAATGTGAGGATGCACAAAGGGGCTTTATTATGAAAGAATGGTAAGAGTGAACTTTCTGCTATACCTTCTGGGCCAGCACTGCTTGCTGAAATGCTGATTAGATACCCAGAGTATTATGGAGTTCAGACACCTATTCCCCAAAAAACTGAGCATTAATTTTTCTCTCTGACAAAGAGAAAGAAGAGCATTTCAAAATGATTCAGTCCTGCAAAATAAATAAATAAATAAATAAATAAATAAATAAATAAAGAGTATCTCAAGGTTATAAATGTAAACCACAAAATGAGATCGTATTTTTAAAGCTACTATAAGGTTAATTCTTATTCAATATAATTTAGTTTCATCGTTTCCAGGACCTCCAGCCACTGTAGACCTTTTTTTTTTTGCTTTTGCTTTCCTCCTGTCAATTTTTTGTTTTCAACAATAGCATTTATTCCAATCAAAGTCAGCTCATCTGTCATCCCCGACTTCTGGGCTAGCAGCAAATATATCTTTCGCATCATTAGAAACTACATCGAGTCACCATGGGATTTCTACCTTGTCTGTCTCTCTTCCAAAAAAGTTGTTCAAAAGTATTAGTCTCCCAGGAAGCGGTGACAGCTTGGGGCCATTACTGCAGGATGTGACAGAAGAACTCTGCACTGACACTCATTAGGAGCCACTCTCCTTTCTTCCCTGGATTGATGTAAGTTAGACTTTTCCCCCTCAACAAGTCATGATTTATTAACTGTTACTGCTACAAGTCTCATCTCATCATCTTAATATATTTACTGTAGACCTCTCACTAACCGGGGTCTTCAGAGCATTTCCTTTTAAACACCACTGTTTTCTTGTAAGGTCTTAGCTAGAAAACAGTGACAATATGCACTCTAGAAATGTGCAATAGAAAGGATTAGTGTGTTAAATGAAAATAAAACAGCCCTTTTAGCGTTTATACTCTAATTCATAGGGAACAGTATCCCCTATCTATACAGGACATGTATTAGTTGGTCCACAGGTAAAATATGTTACCTCAAGATCACAGGATAGTTTATCTCATGATCATGATGTCATGGTTTGAAACCTCAAAATCCTGAGATCATTCATCTAGGGATCTCCACGTAACACATTTCTATTTTTTATTTCTACTGTCATTAACAAGCCATCATATAAGACTCTCCAGAATGCTTCAAAGGGCTATTTACCTCTTTCATTCACAGGTCCCACAAAGCAGAATAGTATAAAAGTGAGCTGCTTTATGGCACTATTCAATCATACTCTTATCTCTCGCTCCACAATGGAGTTTGGATTGCAGTATTCTGCACTTACACTGAAATTAAACATACTGTAAAATATTTTTTTTTAAAGGAGATTGATGGAAAAGCCAGGATCCATTCCTGGACCACAAGGCAAATAAAACATAAATCCAAAACAGTCTGAATATGCTATAACAGTTACAATCTAGTCCAATATTGTGGTTCATGGTTATAGAAAGTGGGACTGGGTTTAGATGACCTTCACCACAAAGCACCTCCTGAATTGTCAAATTTGGCAATCCTGTAATACATACCTTATTGAAAAGAAAAACAAGAAAAGCCATTGCACTAATTGAAAGTATTTCTGTTCTTTTGTTTAGAGAAGGCAACCCTTAATTATACAGTTCTGTGTTTTGCAAGAAGAAATGCTGAGAACAAACTGGTATTTTGAGTAAAGATAACCATTAATCCTCATCTGTGTGTTATTGTATGACACAGTATATACATTTTGGATTTCAATCCAAATAATAAATACCATGCTTGTTGAATACACTGGATTCCTGTTTCAATATTCCTTGTGTAATTCCTTTTGTAATTAGGGCAGGCATTTGGCTAGCTTAGCTTTATTTCAAACACAATCTATTGTTCAGATATAAAAATAGACAATCCACACAATATAACTAGAGTGAGGAGCATGGAAAATCTGTTTCTTATGTTTTTAAATGATTTGTATTTACATAAGCTTTAGCTGCTGGATGATAACACTACTTTTCACATTGAGGGAAGACAAAATGCAGAAATACACATGTTTTTCTAAGGAGTCCTAATAAAGGTGAAGTAAAATGACCTGCCAATAACTTGATTTCATCACTTCTATTAGCATTACGGTATCATATAGAATAGTTATAGTAAAATACACTCTGTGGCCACTGTAAAACTATACTGTGTTTTTTCCAACACTACAATATTTGGTTTTAACTAGCAAACCCAACGTAAAAAACGATACAAACAACAAATATGAGCTAAATCACAATGTTTTACGTCTCGTCCTGTGTACAGCTTTGTTTTCATTTTTAATGACCACCGACACAACAAACAAATACTTACCATCCAAGCTTTACACACAAATACTTACCATGCAAGCTTTACACACTAATACTTACCATGCAAGCTTTACGAAGATATAAGTGCAGGTCATCATTTTCTTTGTTTTCGCTGCCAGTTGTAAAATCAGTATTTATAAGGCTGTCAATAGTGTAGATAACAAAAATGAAAACAGCAACAAGACTTCTTTCAATCTCCATGTTCACAAACGATCTGTTGTTTCTGAAAAGCCACAGAATCCCAGCATGCTGTGTGTCACAGAATGCCATTTGACCTCTGATGTAGCGCAAATGCTTTCAAGGTTCGCTGTACCTGAGAAAATGCAGTTGATACGCAGGCAGCCATTTTGAGCTACACCTCAGCTGGAAGCTCTAGCTTGGCTAGTGGAAACGGGGTATAAGAGACCAAAAATCCTATATTAAAAAAAAATATTTAAATGTTTTGTGTTCGCCTAAAATTATTTTGGCCTTCTAAGTGTAACATATGTTATTGTTTTGTCTTGAAGTCTTTGCCGGCATCACATTTGCTTGACAAAGAATGGGGTCAGGAATTGTTAATGAGGTGCTGTAACCCTGATCTGAGCCCTGTATAACCACAGTGCTACTCATATGAAAGGAATTGCCACAAAAACACTGATACATAGGATGTACAATAACATTTTTAGAACCTCATTCTTCACAATGTGAATGCATTTGTCTGTCACAAACTATGAAAAACAGGAGTACAGTTGTGGAAACATTATTACCTAAAAAACTGTTTCAATTATGAAATGCCACTGCTTCATTCCATGGCTGAAATATTACCCAACATAAATAAGCAATTTCCCAAGATGAATAAATCGTGGAAGGAAAGCAGCACATGTACAGCTGCACACATAGGAAACAGGGCAGTCTTAAGATGTGTTCACCTTATAAAATATTAGTCACTTCTGCCTCACAGACCAGATTTATACGCTTTAAAACAGAAGAGGATGGGACAAAAGAATACAAAAACATACATTTCCTTCGTCAAGAAAAAAAAAAATTAAAGACAGAAAAATATTTGTGAAGAATTGTTTGGCCCACTGCCCCTATTCAGAAGTGTTGGCTCCCTTTCATTGTTTTCATGCGCAATCGTTCCCTTATTGCAAGTGTGTTCCAGACAAAAGGAAAAATAAAAATCATGTTTCAATTTATTACACTCCAGAGTCTGTTCTGAATCGGATTTTCCTGGTAAGTGACACTTCCTTGGACTCTTGGATCTGGAACAGAACACACAACCTGCTGTCGGCTGAAGTAGATGTATTAACCTTCCTTCTTTACTTAACAGACTTTTTAAATCTCTCGCTAACCTTTCTATCCACCTTATACACACCCACGGACAGGCTGTTCTACACGGCATTTAAAATTGATGACTTGTCTGTTCTTCTGTCTCGAGTGATAGGTTAAGAGAAACTACAGTTCATTAGCTATCTGTATAAGGGGCTGGAATGACTTTAGCAAAAAAAACCCAAAAAAAACACATTCACCAGCCTTTCAATTACTTAAGAGCTCATTTGAGCTGTCAGACACAAGAGACCTAAAATATATGGCAACTTTAGCCATTTTGGAACCACATGCCATTGAAGCATAATGTATATACCCATACAGGGTGGGTTACAAATGCAAGCTACACTTCAGAATACAGATACATTAAGTACACTGGGGATACATTGTACTTTTGTTACATTATTTACTGCAGTACTTATCACAAAATGATATGACCGGGAGTATAACTTTGTAATTAAAGACCTGATTGTCACGTTGGTGTTTTCTTTTTACTAACAAATCATTTGAAAATGCAAATCGCCAGTGTCACGTCCCCTCCCGCATCCTCTAGCACTTCAAGATCCTTGCATATTATATTATTATTATTATTATTATTATTATTATTACTAATAATACTACTACTACTACTACTACTACTACTACTACTAATAATAATAATAATAATAATAATAATAATAATAATAATAATAATCTAGCAAGCTTGTATTTACTTTCGTCTAAACTTTAACACTTTCATATATGGGGATGGATAAAAATAAATAAATAAATAAAAACCCTGCCTCACAATCACAGATTTGTGAGGTAAATGCAGGCTGTAAATATGAGTAAATGGTAATGGCAGTGTAACAACATGCAGATGACACACCTGTATTTTGAAGTGCATCATGAAATGCAAAAGATCACACAACCAGGCAGAATAACTTAAAGATGAACTTGCAGCATTATCCAAAAAACAATTTTGGAATGTCTTATACAGTACAAGTTCAAAGCTTTGTGTTTAAATGTGTTTTTGTATAAAGAATAAAATACTGTGGTGCATCTTTTTGCAGTTGTACACTACTGTATACTGTAGCCTTTGGAAACTACAAGAAGAAGGCATATAAATTAATAGTTATGAATTTTTGAAAACAGCTAAACAAAAAAGTAGTTTTGGACACATAATAAATATATTTTTATATTTTGTCCATTGCTTCATAATGTTATCCTCAAATGAGACTGTTATGCATTTGTGTCATACTTCTTTTTTTTATCCAGTTTAGACAAAAGTAAATACAAGCTTACTAGATTATTATTATTATTATTATTATTAATAATAATAATAATAATAATAATGCAAGGCTCTTGAAGTGCTAGAGGATGTGGGAGTAGGCGTGGGACTGGCGATTTGCATTTTCAAATGATTTGTTAGTAACAAACACCAACGTGACACCAGGTCTTTAATTACTTAATTGAACACCTAGATTTATGAATGGATTGAACGAGCCACAAGTCAGTACCACTTTGCTAGAATGCCATTGGCACAGATATTTTTTTTTTGTTTAACGTTTTGTCTAAATGTATTATTGCTCCTGTTTATAGTTGAGTATTCAAAGCTGAATCACCCCATATTGACACAGAATATGATACTCTCAATAACATGTGCTGAAGAATGTACGTACCACCAAGTACAATTGGAAGTTTTCTACGTGTGAAACTCTTCAGACTGACATATGGGAACATGCGCCTCCACTATATCTCTGCTGCCGCGGTTATCCATCCCCGAACAGGGGCTGATAGACATAATAGTAATAGTTGATAACAGAACAATGGCAACCACCCCCTGCAAAGCTTTGTTCAGTAGGGCTCTTTAATGTAAAGGCATGGAGCAACATTTGATGGAAGAAACCTGCTTTACTTTCCTTTCTGCTCAATTACCTGTTAATGGAAAAAAAACTGGCACAACTAATAATGCAGCAGAAATTAGATCACTCTTCTCTGGGCCTGGCTCACCAGAGAAGCCTGCAACAAGAAGTACATTTATCTGTGTTTCTATAACCCTTTTGAGGCACTCTGTCAGCGAACCCAAACTCGACAGCCAGGGTAGGAGGTACTTGGAGACCGCTGCAGGCCTTGTAGGCCCTCTGGGAACAGGGGAATGATTGTTGGCAAGCCTGTCTGGCTCCATAAGTTGATCCAGTGACCCCCTGCCTGTGCAGCAGGAGACAGAGCAAAGAATGTTGTTATAATTCAATTACAGCGAGTGCTGATTGGTTGCAGGAGGTGGTCTTGAAACCAGTGTCTAAAACCAAGGAGAACAAGGGTTACTTTTCATACAGAAAAGCAGGAGCTTAAAAGTCCATTTGTTAAGTTCCAAATTTAGACCAGAAATGCTCACTCATGGTCTTTAAAACACAACCTGCTTGGCCAGCATAGCATAGATATGCCATCATTGAAGAATGCAATGAAAGAGCTACACCATTGGAAGGTAGGGATTGGTCCATAAGAAGAAAGGACATTGAATGATTAAGAAATAAACCACTGAAAAAATCACACTACGTTTGATGCATTTCGCTTCGAGAATATTTTGTGTTGTTTTTACTGGACCATCTGGAAATGGGAAAGTCATGTAAAGCCAATATGGGAGCTGTATTGGGTTTGAGGTCAAGTTAAGGCCTTTGCCAGGTTTTGCCCGTATTGATTTAATTGAACACATTTTCATTCTCTTTTATTGACATGGCCAGCAGTTAAAACATACAGCTGTATACCAAATATGAAGCCAATATCTCAAAAGGGATTTCTCAATCATGCAGCCATATTGGGTCATGGCCAATGTCATAGTCACCCACACAACATCTGCAGTTTTTACCTGCAAATATGAAGTCAGCACCTCGAATGATGCCCAAGATATAATGCAATGCATTGACACAGTGCAGCGATGGCAGCTTGGCAAAAAAGCTGCAACAAAAGGGTCAATTTTAATTGAATACCCCTAAGAAACTTAAGCCAGAAAATCACTGATTACAGTAGCATCCTTAATGTGAAGCCAGTATCTTACTGTATTTTTTTTAAACATTTTTTTTTTTAAATCATCATCTGGAATCTAAACAACAACAAAAAAAGTCACCTGACAACAATAGGCAGCCATATTTGAACACAGGTCAAAATAAAGAGTACAACCAGCATCTCAAATGGTTTCAGAACTGCTGAATAAACGATCAGACGGATTCGGAAATTCCATTGACTAAGTGAAAAATGAGATTAGTAAAAACTTGTGGAAATGAAACCGACAATGTTTGTGCTGAAATCAAGGTAGTATATACTCTCCCCTTCCCAGCAAAGCAAAACCAGATGGAATTAAAGAGCTGGCACTGGAGAGGAACAGGGCTACTCGCAGTTGTTGGCTCGTTTTATACTTTATTTGGTGCAGTGCCAAAACAAAGGGAATAATAACTGGGAAGAACAGAACACAATGAAAGTTTCGGATTGTGGGCGCTCCACATGCATTAACCTTTCTGAAGTTACTACTTTAGGTTTTAACCAGCAGTCCTTCGAGGGCATTTGATTTGGAGGGGAAAATTACAAAATGCAAACCTACTGTTCTCAGAAGTTATACAACTCGCGTGCTGAAGTGTATGCTGTGTCATACAAGCAAAACATTTGCATGACCACAGCAAGACACTGCTTATTTCAAAACATGTCGTTCGGGAGAACTACAATCGAGTGGGCTATGCTAAGCAGCAAACTCATGAGTATAAAAAAGGCCTGTGCAACAATGCCTGACATAAGGCTACATTATAAAAAAAATGTTCAACACTCAGCATTTTTTACTGAGCTGAATTTAATGTGCACCATAATTATGAATGCAATACAACACTGTCCGTTTGATTTCAGTATTCTGCAACACATCAAGCTCTCAGCACTGTATATATGTGCACTGTATACACACACACACATACATACATATATATATATATATATATATACTGGCAGCAGTGTGGAGTAGTGGTTAGGGCTCTGGGCTCTGGACCGGGTCGTGGGTTCAATCCCAGGTGGGAGACACTGCTGCTGTACCCTTGAGCAAGGTACTTTAACTAGATTGCTCCAGTAAAAACCCAACTGTATAAATGGGTAATTGTATGTAAAAATAATGTGATATCTTGTAACAATTGTAAGTCGCCCTGGATAAGGGCGTCGGCTAAGAAATAAATAATAATAATATATATATTAGAGGTTGGCACGGGTAATAATCCGGAACCAGGTACCCGCCGCGAAAAATACCTGGATCTTTTTCGGGCAATGATTAAAAAAAATATTAATCATGTTTTAAGAGCATGATACATATTTAAATACTATATAGTACACATAGATTTAGTCCCTTCAGATCTGTATACTTGTGTAACCTTTTTCAGTACTGGAAACATCGAAATAATAATAATAATAAAATAATAATAATAATAATAATAATAATAATCTCAGTTTAAATAGTTATTCATGTTAAATGCACTTCATGATGCAGGATTCTTTGTAACATATATTGGCCATATTCCTCTGTTGCTGTTGTTATCATGGTAGTTCTGTTCAGTTTTAAACTAATGCAGTAGTACAGCGCCGCTATTATGTTACACAATAGCTACTGTACATTGAGCCAGCTGGGTTTTGACGGCAGTTGTAAAAGAGTTAGTGGGATACGTGTCTGTTTGGTTGTAACAATAAAGTGCAGTACCTGATCACTAAATTCTGTCTTGTGAATACATAAAATGGCATCCAAACAAAGCATTGTGTGAAATGTCTTTACCAAGCAGGAGAAAACAGAATTTGCAAACTCTGCCAAGGAAATATTCCAGTCAAATGGAGGAAGCACTCTTACTAATGTGCTCCACATTATTTTATTTATTTGCTTATTTATTTTTAAAATCAGGCTACTTATTTTATCTTTTTGTTATATCTGCTTAATAACTGTAAAGCATTCCGTATTGGAAGCCACACGGTTAATATTAATGGATCACAGAGTTATCACTGACATAAACCAACAGGATTTTATTTTGCTTTCTTTCTGATTTAGTTCCTGAGAAGAACAGTCGCCGCAGTTATTATTATTGAGGTGTGCTTGCCGCTCGCTGTGTTATTGTTTTCTGTCAAAACATTGATATCCTGTCAGTTAAGAAAAGGCTTCTTACGCCAGCCAGAGACCTGAGCTTACCACTGCATTGTGGTATTTTCTACATTTTCTTTAAATTCTCAAATTAGTTATCGATACCCAGGTAGTAAAAAGATATCCGGGTAGCGTCAGGTAATTTAAAACCCGATGGGTACCTGGGTTTTCAGGTACCTGTGCTGACCTCTAATTTTATTTATATATATATATATATATATATATATATATATATATATATATATATATATATATATATATATTTATCGTTCTACATTTGTGCATGGATGTGCACTGAAAGAATG
>CM060258.1:50465504-50491506 GCA_030684275.1 Acipenser oxyrinchus oxyrinchus | reverse complement strand
TTTTTAAACAAATTAATAATTATGGCATATTACAATGAACACAAATTGTGGCTTACATTTTTTACCAGTACAAGAAAATATTTTATTTCACAGTAATTGATCATTTTAACTTGTTAACAAAATTAGACTGTTACAGAAATAAACGCGGTTTTATAATATAGAGGAGTTTACTTTGTTATATATGCTATTATCACCAGTAAAACAAAATCATTGGGACTGTAATTAACATATTTAAATGTTAACCAATTAGACAGATTAGACTTTATGTTATTAAACACTGCTTTGACAGGATGAAGACATAATAACTTGCCTGTTACAATGAGTTTTGCTGTGGACTTTTTGTCATTTACTTCAATGGTGTATTCTCCTTCATCCTCAAAAGCAGCATTGTTGATGACCAATATATGCTTCTTTCCATCATCAATAATGTCAAATTTATCACTGGACTTTATGATATCTGTGCCTTTGGTCCACATGACCTTTTCAATATCTCTGTTAAGCAGGCATTCAAACTTCGCCTGCCTTTTCTCTGGCACGGTGACATCCTTTAATGGCACAGAGAAGTCCAGTTCCACTTCTGCAAATTATGTTAAAACACCATTAAACTTTATTCACTTTGATTATGTTTTAAAAAAAAAACCTCTCAAGGTTTGTGTGGCAGGGCAAAAGCCCTGCTGCTGTAAATAGTTTGTGTGGGAATGTAAGGTTGGCAGGGATGGGGTTAAATCTGTCCCTGTCAGCAATCACAGGTGTGCCCATTCCCCAATTATGTAATTGATGACCACATGTAGAAAAGGAGCCAGAAATCGATAGGTTACAGATGTATCCCTGGTTCCCTGAAAGAGAAGACGACCACCAACCAATACCTTTGGGATATGCCTGCAAAGGTCAGGTATTCACTGAGCATATTATATCAACGCTGCCGATAAGTCCCTCCGTGGAGTCACGTTCTCGGTCCCGTCTCATAGCGAGTGGCCATGCCGAGGTAGCCCAGAGTCCTCGACTCAACAGCGGCGCGCAGCAGAGCTGGGTCTTGCTGGAGGAATGTCTCTCTCGGTTAGTAAAGCAGACTACAGTCACTAGGCAATGTAGGCTGTTGAAAATATATATATATATATTTTTAAGCGGAAACGCAGTTGACAACGTTTAGCTCAGGCTTCAGCTGCCGAGTCCTGAGTCCGGGGAAGTGGCAAGCCGACTTCCAGCAATAAATTGCCAAGGAACTTACAGAAAAACTCGGGAGAGAATGGCTCTTTAAAAGAGACAATCAAACAACTGGAAAGAGGTTAGTTATACCCACCTTACTTACCTAGTTGTGAGAGGCAAAAGAGAACGAGTTCTCCATGTGGTGACTATTTATTACCTCGGTGAATACCTGACCTGTGCAGGCATATCCCAAAGGTATTGGTTGGTGGTTGTGTTCGAATTGAAAGGGAACCTTTGTTTGTTGAATGAGTGTTTGTGTTTGTGCTTGTGCTATGATTTCTGTATTGGTTATCAATGTGATGTGAAGGCTAATACCCAGCCTACATATAGTTATTCTTTTGTTTAAACTTTTTATTTTGGCCCTTGCCGTGTTTATTTGGTTCCTGTTTTTGTGTTTGGTTTTGTTAAATAAACTTGTGCAAACACACTTAAACTGCAGCTTTCTGTCTCTGGGTTTGTCATCCAACTTACCCTTCACTTTCAACATGGCCGTAGTCATTGCATTTAATGCCTGGTAAACAACTTCCCCAGCTTGTTCAATTTTGACCTTGTGTAGAGTGAGCTGACGTTTCTTACCCACTGACTTGATCTCACAGGTCTGAAAAAGAAGTACCATTTGTATTATTAAAATAGAGAATAGTAGATAATAGACAATGTATTAAAATATTAAACACTTTCTGGATTTTTTTTTTCTAAAACAGTTAGAACTACATGTGGGATACATTTTGAGTAAATTACAGAAACATTATTTGAATTGTGGAAATATATACTACAAAGCAAGCTAAACACTTACCGGTGATCGGTGCAAGACCTCCTCTTTTAGTTTCCATTCTCCGGGTACATCTTCCTCAGAAATTTCAGTTTCAAAGTTGGCAGTTTCGTTTTCATAAATTTCAATGCTTTCCAGAGGCTTCAAGATCTCAGCTTCACGTTCTAAATGAACAATACAGAATCTCAATATATAAATCATTGTTTATCATAGCTGTGCATATTTGTGACTGGTTATGAAATCCTTTCTTTACCTCCAAGAGTTAGTTTAGCTGCGTATCTACGACCTTCAACCTCTAGGGCATATTCCGCAACATCATCTGGAGCAGCGTTCTTCACGAGGAGAGTAAGCTGTTTTCCATCCTTTAAGACTTCAGTCTTTTCGGTTGGAGTCATAGGGATCTCAATGTCTCCCTTGAACCACTTTATGTTTGGCGTATCCTTATAAAGTTCACATTGAAACTTAGCCGTAGTTTTCGGTTTAACATGCTGGTCTCTCAGGGGTTTCACCAACCAATCTCGAATTACTTCTGTAATTCAAATATATTATTGTATGAGAGTAAAATTAACATTAATATTTAAAAATCTCTTTCACATATTACTATGAAAACAAGATATTTTTAAGTCCATACCTATTACTTTGACAGTTGTTTGACATTTAATGTCCCCAGTCTCCACAGAATATACACCAGCATCTGAATCCTCAGCATCTGAGAGGGTGACAGCACGCTGCAGTCCAATGACATTCACTGCGCACTTGCCAGCCTTTTCTTCAAGAGGTTTACCATCCTTCTTCCAGATCACATCTCTGTCTTTACTCAGCTCAGCATGCAAGTACAGAGGCTGACCTTTGATGACTGACATCTCTTCATCAAGTGTCTTTGTGAAACGCACTGGCAGTTCTAAATATAATAAATGCAATTTATTAAGTAAATTGTGTTCTATGCCACCTATCCTAGAAATATATGTGTGTACTGTCTTCATGCCCTCATTAAAAAAAAACAATGGTATGGAAGTTGGAGCCACAACTTAGATTTTAATATATAATTTCTTACAAACTGACAAAAATAAGACACATTTGTTATTGAATCATGAGTCTTTGGGGATCATTAAAACATGTTAGACTCATGTGACTTAAAGAGGATGCAGTAATAAAAAGATACCTTTGACAATGAGTTTTGCTGTGGAGGTCTTTTCTTTGTTGCCGATACGGGCTATGCATGTGTACTCGCCGGTATCTGAAAGCTGCACATCGATAATCGATAGCTTCCTGTCTTTACCATCTGAGGTAAATTTGTGTTTAGGGCTTTCTCTCAAGTTGCTTCCATCTTTCATCCAAGAAGTGACTGCAGTTGAAGGCGAAATCTGACATTCAAAGACAGCTGCAGCGCCTATGGACTCTGCTTCTTCTAAAACAATATCTTTCAGTTCTTTGACAAACTTCAGTGGGACTGCCTTGAGCTGGAATCCAAAAGGTGACTCATCTGGAGGCTTGTCACCTCCAGCACCAGGTCTTAGTCCCCTCCTCTTATCTCCATCACCAGGCGAGGGTGTTTGTCTCGCTACAATTTAGATTTGAACACGTTATCTTTTTTGGGGGTGTGATCATTTACATGCTTGGAAGATGAGTTGGAATGATGCACTTTCAGTCGGAATAAAATAGCCGGAGATGCGATTAGAGCAAAGAAAACTGAATCAACGAGAAGGTTTCAAGCAATGCACAATGAGGAATGGTTCTTCTCTGAAGCACCAACAATGCTTTATATTGCACGTTTAAATAAATTTAGATCCACATGATATATTTCGTCCACTAGTTTTGACACTGAAAATGGCGGTATGTTTATAAAAAAGGATTTAAACCCATTTTCTTTATAACTGCTTACATTTTACTTTCATGGTCAGGATCTTTTTCTACACAGACATAGAAAAAGATGCATCTACATGGGTTAATATCTATGATTAGAGCTAATACAAGTCTAAAAGTAGATGCAAGAAAAAAAGGGCGCATGCATATTCCAACCCATTCCAACTATTGTGGGTGCTTAATTCTTAAATATCTTACAGGTACACCAATACATTAAAAGGTTGTTTTTTTTAATATATACTCAAACAAATGTATGATTTATTTTCCAATGATTTCCAGATGTATGATTTATGAGTCCATGCAAATCGAATATTTATGATTTATGAGTCCATGCAAATCAGTTGAATATTACTGTACTACTGTACATACAAATCTCAGAATCATGGCAGACTTTCTAAATGATGTAGAGTGCATTTCATTCAACTAGAACCAGTGTAAAACACATCTTATTTCTTATGTATTTTGCATGCATAGGTTTGTGGCTATTCATGTGGCTATAAAGACTGTCCCTCTCACCTTTTGGTAGCCCTCTACCCCTGCCAGCTTCCGCTTTGGGTGCTTTGCCATCTGTAGTAAGATACTAACATTGTTATCTGCTCATTGCAAAAGTTAATGTAATAGAAAACATTTTGTCAGCTGCACAATAAACATGATGTAAACATGATTTTTACTGAAAAAAATTATTATGGTGAGAAGCATTTTAAGCCACAGATTAATGAAATGAACCACTGTTAGATTTACTACCGCAAAGTTGCATGAATATTAAAAAGGACTTCATATGTCCTTAGTTTTGTTAAAGATGGGAAAAAAGCAAGTTTTCTTGATGTTTGTGTACAGACAAGGTTTGGCAGACAAACATTTATGACAAGATGAACATCACTTTATTTCATGCAAACATTGTGAAGACAAAGATAGACCAACACATATTTCGAGATTATGGGAAAAAAACATTTTTCCAAAGCACAGGATGTGAGGCAGTCAGTGATGGAGGTCTGCAACAGCCGTCTCACCTCGTCTTTCACCAATCTTTCCTGGAGTCTCAACAGCTCCTTCTTCATTTTCAGCAGCTTCTTCCCAGTCTTCAGATGAAGCATATTCCTCACGTTCCGAAGGTTCAGACCCCCAGGTTTCAACCTCACCTCCCTCTTCTTCAGGTTCTTCTTCAAATACTTCTTCTTCCAAATGTGTTGGAATTTTCTTCAGTTGTATCGTTTCAGGTGACAGTTCTTCCATTCCAGGCACCTTCCCTTTCCCAACTTTAAGTTGGGCTGCAGGAGTTTTTTCTTCTGGGGACTTGGTTTTCATATATGTTTTCTTCAGAAGAGGGGCATTTTCTTCCACAGGCTCTTTTACAGTAGGCTTTTCTTGAGGTTCTTTAGCAGCTTCTTTGCTTGGTTTTCGTTCTACAGGAATTGATTCAATAACCTTCGCCTTTCCATCAACTTTGGGGGAAGGAGTCTTCTTAAGTTGCACGAGTGGTTTGCTTACTGGTTGCTCATTTTCATTTTTCTTTAATGGCAAAACAGATTCACGTGGTGGTTCTGCTTTTGGAACCTTGTCTGGTTTCTTATCCGGTTCTTTTTCTTTTTCCTGTGTTGGGATTCTTTCCACTTTTTTCAATGCTATTTCTGGCTCTTTGGGTAATTCATCTTTAGGAACCCTCTCACCCTTTTTAATCTTTATACTTGGTTTTTCAGTTTCTACTGGCACTTCAACTTTTGGCTTCTTTTCAAAGGGTTTAAGTGTTACTACCTCTTTTTCTTTTTCCTGTGTTGGGATCCTTTCCACTTTTTTCAGTGCTGCACCTGGTTCTTTAGGTACTTCATGTTTAGGAACCCTTTCACCTTTTTTCAAGGTTATTGGCTCCTTTTCTTTCTTTGCTGTAGGGAGTTGTTCACCCTTTTTATATTGCATACCCGGTTCTTCAGTTTTTACTGGCACTTCATCTTTTGGCTTCTTTTCAAAGGGTTTCAGTGTCACTACCTCTTTTTCCTTTTCCTGTGTAGGGATTCTTTCCACTTTTTTCAGGGCTGCACCTGGTTCTTTGGGTATTTCATCCTTAGGAATTATCTCACCCTTTCTCAAGGTTATTGGTTCCTTCTCTTTTTCAGCTATTGGAAGTCTTTCACTTTTTTTGAATTTGATGCCTGGTTCGTCAGCTTCTACTGGGGCTTCATCTTTAGGAACCTTGCCAAATGGTTTAAGTGTCACCACTTCTTTTTCTTTGTCCTGTGTTGGGATACTCTCCACTTTTTTCAATGCAATATAAGACTCTTTGGGTTTTTCATCTCTAGGGACCTTTCCATCCTTCCTGAGAACAGTTGTCTCTACATCTTGTGTAACAGTAATCTTTTCAACTCTCTTCAGGGTTTTACCATGTTCTTCTGACACTTCATGTTTAATACCTGATTCCGACTCTTGAGGAATCATACCAGCTTTCTTTAATGATAGTTCATAGCCTGCTTCCTCATACGTTGTTGTTTTAGTGACTTTCTTAAGTGATATACCTGATTCAGATGCAAGTTCCTCCGAAGGAATTTTGCTAACTTTCTTATGTATTACAGTTTGTTCTTCCTCTTCCCACTCTTTTGATGTCTTGGTTACTTTCTTTAAGGTCGGTATTTCTAGTTTCTCCTCTTCCTCAGTAGGAATTTTACCTTTTTGTTTAAGAATCTTTGGTGGCGTGCTGGGCTTTTCTGAGGTGATAAAGGTTTCACATTACATTTAAAATTGTTTTTTTACAAACAGAAAAAAAAACATACAATAAACATAATAGGAACGCACATATAAACACAAAAACAGAACTAGTCCTTTCAGATTCCACATTCTCAGATCTCAAACACTGTTGCTTTCAGACCATTTAACACATTAAAAATACATAGATACACGTAAACAGACAAAACAGACACAACAGAAACACCTGCATACCCTTTAAACAGTATGTTTAACAAAAATACAATTTGTACAAAATAAGACTTAAAGAAAACACATAGAAAAAAGATACAGCACATTGAGATTAAATGTATTAATCGCCATACCTTTTTTCGTATCTGCTCCTGGAGCTGTCACAGGGACCTTTTTCTCTTCTGGTTTAGAATCTACCGGAAAAAGTAACATTCAAGTTAGTATAGATACAGAAAGCAGCCTTAACCTTGGGAAGTGTAACCACAACAAGAAAATATTTCATAATGGAATCTGGTATTTTTAGATGTATTGGGTGAACACCATGGGAAAGAACCGCATAAGAATTATGCTTTTGAAAACACTGGACAACACACAGAATAACACATTTTTAGTTAGTACATAACAGAACACTTTTATGGTCTAAATAAAGTACTTCCTCAATTAACCCATGAGGCATCAGAAGAGTTGTTGGATATCACAATACTTACCATAATATGAGGATATCAAACATGTCTGTTAAAACAAGCAATGTGTAATACAGAAAATCATTGAGATCAGTATGTATTTTTGTACATCATGATAAAAAAGATTACAGATTAGTATTCTTTGATGGAATCATGAGTTGGTTTGTCAAAATGGTTTATCCATCTACCTTTTACTGGTTTAACCACTGGTATCCCCTCCTCTTTTTTGGCTGCAGGTTTTGAAACCTCAGGCTCTGGTACCTTCTTCATGGCAATTGTGGGCACTTTGAAAAAACATTTACCGTTTTCAGAATTTAAATAGTAAAACATATATTCTACTGCTACAATTTCAAAAAAATGTGTGTAACTTATACATACAGTATATAGAAACCTGCTTAATGTGTTTTTTTTCTTTTTTCATTTTCAGAAACAAGTTGAGGTATAAATCCCACCATGCTTCCTGTTTATATTTTAAAATATGTATTTCACACATCATATAATTTTCACTCTGCATACGAGCGACATATTTTAAGGTCTTCTGTACCTTTTTCTGGGGTAACATTTTCCACTTTCAGCTGGGAGACAGCAACAAATTCTTCTACTTCAGCCACTTCAGCTACTTTAAAGACAGTATCATGTGTATTTATATTGCGCTCAAGAGGTTAGCAAAGAAGATTATGATTGTTTAAAGGACAACACTAAACAATGAATACAGAATAAAAGACAAACGTACAGGACAAACTTACATAAGACAAATGAAGATGAAAAAAATTGTAAAGTTGTTTGCAATTGGGAATGGCAAAGACGAAAAAGGTACGAGTCGGTGAATTTGAATACTTTTCACTAGAGTGACTCTTCTTGAAACACTGACTAAAGTAACTTCTTCAAAGAAAGGCCTATTTTTGTATACTGTACTCTCCTAGTCTAATAAATCTACTGTTATGACTAATTTACAGTACTTGCATGAATTTACGTGTACATATATTAACACCAAGTTAATGCAGAGAAAAACCTGTATGAGACAATAATGTGATATAACAAAGACAATGACATATTTTCTTTTTGTTTTACTGCCAACTGACCGCTGTACAGTAAGAGACACAACAGCAAGAAATAAAGAGATGATGTGCAGAAGATGTGTACCTTTTGTAATTATAATTTCTTCCTTTTCTGGAATATGTAGTTGTATAATTTCTTCATATATTGTCTTCCTTTTCTCCCCAGGAACTTAAATAAATAAATAGACCTTCAGATTGTAGAATGGATGACAACAACCATGAAGTATTTAAGATAACAAAGACATTCAACTTTATGAAGAACTAACTAGAAGAACTCCACATTTAAAAATATGTGCTGTGCACATATATGAATACCTTTAGCTGGAGTTATTTTCTCTGCAGGGTATTCAATGGTTGGTTGTGCTGCTTCAGGAATGACTCTTCTAGCACCTTCAGGCACTTTAAAGAACATTTACATTTTAGGTTTTACTAAATGTAATAAGATTGTATACATCTCAAGAATAACAGTTACAGAAGTCACACATACTGATCTTAAAAGTGAGACACACTACATCCATGACTTAACAAAGGACACAAACACACACAAACACTGGAGGCACCCTCTCTGTTTGGGAAGCAGATAAAGGTGTTGGAGTCGCTGGTATAGGTTTTTTAGCAGCTTCAGACACTTTAAAGAACATTATTATAACTTTAAACTAAAATCAACATAGACATTAATTTATAAGCAGTAGACAGAACTTGACAGACACACATAAGTACATGTTACACTGATAGACAACATACATGTTTAAAATTAGTTACGAATAGAGCACATAGTGCAAGTAAAGACTGTAGTTAAAGCAAGACAAGTCTTCCAAAATGTATTTTTTAGTACCTTTAGCAGGAGTTACTTTTGCTTGGACTGGAATAGACACTGGTGCAGGTTTTTCTGGGATGATCTTCTTTTCTGGTTTTGGAACTTTTAAGAATAGTATGTGACATTTAGAATTCATTTATAGTTGTAAAAGAAACAAGACAGAACACAACATTCATTGATTCTCAATACGTTTTGGTATTGGATTTCACACACACAAATGAAAAACAACACTGACAGGACAACACAAAGTACTGAGCTTACATACACGCTACCTTAATGTTTTGAAATTACATCACATACACAAGGAAAGCTATGTTTGTTTTCTCGTGGCTGCATTTTGGAATTGCTCAAGAAATAACACCTCTTGTAGCTGACAAGATATAAAAAAGAATCAAATGATTCAGTGGAGACAAAATAAGCATACCAAGTTCTGAAGCATAGCAGAACACATAAAGCTTTTCTAAGAGATTATTTTTAGTACCTTTCACTGGCGCAACCTCCTCTTTCTTTGGAGCAGCCACTGCAGGTGCAACTTGTTCAGTCTTCTTAGGCGCTTCTGGCACTTTAAAGAATATTTGAAATTCAGCTTAATTTACTACATAGTGCTAGTAAAGAATTACTGTACATATATGCTGCTTGGACATCCAACACATACACATGACATGACTGTACGGTTGACAGAATTGAGTACTGTCGTACTGCACGTTAACAAGACAGAGCTCTATTCATAAAGGTTTAATGTCTGTCGAAATGAGAAAACAGGAGTATATGATCAGAGCATATGAGAAAACAGGAGTATATGATCAGATTTCGTCCATAGCCACCTATTTAACGGCAGTTCATAAGAGAATTCAGATGCGTCGTTAAGCCTCAACGATTTTTATCTATGAAGGCATGTTTTTATCTACGAAGGCATGTGAAGGGGGCTGCGTGGTCCAGTGGTTAAAGAAAAGGGCTTGTAACCAGGAGGTCCCCGGTTCAAATCCCACCTCAGCCACTGACTCACTGTGTGACCCTGAGCAAGTCACTTCACCTCCTTGTGCTCCGTCTTTCGGGTGAGACATAGTTGTAAGTGACTCTGCAGCTGATGCATAGTTCACACACCCTAGTCTCTGTAAGTCGCCTTGGATAAAGGCGTCTGCTAAATAAACAAATAATAATAATAATAATGTTTTAAACGAATTGAGAGAAAGGTTAACGATTACCTCATTAGCATGAAGTTTTCATCGGTCCTGAGCGTCAACCTGCTATTCATAAGAGTGAACAACAGCAAAATGCTGTCGATAACTAGCCGTTATTGAACGCTTTCTACAGTCAAGTCTAAACTAACGACAGCCTCGGCAGACTATTTTTTTAAAGACACATTTTAATTACTACACTTACTCTGTTATACAGTTTGACATACCTGTGATTACCACTGCCTATTTTGAAAAAAAAAAAGTCTATAGCTTTATATGAAGGAAACTGTTTAATATAAATATATACTCACACAAGAACATATTCTCTGGCATAATCATTTTGAAACAGCGCTGTGAAGCAGAGAGCAAGTGAGAGACTAAGAATAGACATTTATTTTATTATTATTTCTTTGCCATGATCCGTGGCTGACAGCGGTCCTTTTTATTTCTTTTACCTGTGTTCACAATAAACAGTTTGGACGAATACTGCCTGTGTGATCCTGTTTATTTTCATGGAGCGTTACAATATACAGTATACCAGTGCTGCTGATGCAGTTGGTGCGAAATTTGGGCTTGCTTGGTATTGCAAAAAACAATCCATTCTGTGTACAGTGTGCATAAATGTAAACTCGCCCCTGATTGATTCCCTGCTTTAAGCATGGTTTATTAATAATAATAATAATAATAATAATAATAATAATAATAATAATAATTGTTGAGAATTTGTAAGATTAACATTTAAAACATTCAAAATTATTATTATTATTATTATTATTATTATTATTATTATTATTATTATTATTATTATTATTATTATTACTAGAATTACAGTATTATTCAAAAGTCCTCCTACAGTGCTTTTTGTTTATTTTTATTTATTTATTTTGGTCCTGCAGTTAAGAATGGAAATCTTATGTGTGCATAAGGAAATGTGTTTACCAGCGTTGCCAAAGAAAACGAAAATACAAAGTATTTATTTTAAAAAGCCTTTTTTTTCTAAATTATGACATGTCCTGAATTTTTGTCAGATGTGATAGGGGCAATCAGGTTTTGCAAACTGCCTGTGACTGGCAGCTGCAGTAGCAGTCTACTGTCGGTGGATTCCGTTTTTGTTTTTGCAACGGCTATCGACGCCACCCAGGGAACATTAATAATGCTGATGATGTCATCAAAAAGAAACAGATTTTCATTCTTGAACGACTGTATACCCATTCATAAAGTGCTTTGCAACAGTCGCTGTGTGCTCAGATCATTTTATGAATAGCAATATGGACTACTTTTGTTAGTTTTAAACTAAATTCATTTTATTACGGCAGTCTGCAAGTTTTTTTTATGAACAGGGGCCACAGTGTACAAAGGGAAACCCTATTTATAATTAAGCAAGAAAAGTTATTGAATCACAGCAGAACATGTAAAGATTTTCTAAGAGCTGTACTTCAAGTACCTTCCACAGGAGCAACCTCCTCTTTCTTTGGAGCAGCCAGTGCAGGTGCAACTTGTTCAGTCTTCTTAGGAGCTTCTGGCACTTTAAAGAATATTTCAAATTTAGCTTCATTTGTCACATAGTGCTGGTTAAGAAATGCTGCATGGACAAGCATGGACATACAACACATAGACATGACATGACGTGGATGGCTAATAATAGTTCATTAGGTGAGGAAAATAGGTAGTGATGCCTTCCTCAGATTTGAAATTGAAAGGGTGCACATGACGTAGAATTTTCTTTTTTTAAACATTACATCTATAATGTGGCATATTTGACAATTACTGCTAAAGGTTTTTAGATGTAATTGTATAGTTGTAGGTTGCACAATAAATGTAAAATTAGTCAGTATTAACTACAAAATCAAACATACAAGGTATACAAAAAAAATCACAGTAGAGAGGCAAATACTCAAATTAATGTTGGCACATCCCAGCGGATCGTCATCAATGTGTTGTGTGATAGC
Source organism: Acipenser oxyrinchus oxyrinchus (assembly GCA_030684275.1). Classification (NCBI taxonomy): domain Eukaryota; kingdom Metazoa; phylum Chordata; class Actinopteri; order Acipenseriformes; family Acipenseridae; genus Acipenser; species Acipenser oxyrinchus. The sequence goes on along the minus strand of CM060258.1, from coordinate 50,479,298 downwards.
TGCATTTGCAATTGAATTGTCTATAGTAAGTCCAGTAACTTAAAAACCTAAATTAATCACTATATCTTCTTTCACTACATTTGTATTCTAGTGGGTAAACTGGTAACACACAGTTAACATAATAAAAAAGAAAATACAAACTAACAAAACAAAAAGACAACACCAACATAAACAAAGACATCAAAGATTATCAGCAAGATGCTGGAAGAAATTAAGAAGAGCTTCTCAAGAACATGTTGGTGGAATGGCAAGACAATAAAGTGCTGTGTTTGACGTTCACATAGGTCTTTGGGTATACCTTTGGCAGGAGCCACTTCTTCCTTTTTGGGGACACTGACTGGAGGCAACGGCTCTGTAAATTCAGGCACTTTAACAACAGTTACAAAGAATTAGACAGAAATACAAAACACACAATAAAACAGTGGACAGTTATAGAAATGCATTGATGCTGCATGGACCTACAGTCCAGCACACAGACATGAAATGACTTGGAAGGTTGACAGCTGAGCACTATATCAAGTACATTACCAGGACATGACAACTACGTTTCTTTAAATGCTTATTTTGGAATTGTTAAAAGAAATGTATCAAGTACCGCATTCCTTTGAATTTAAGACACCCTTGAATTTAAGATGCAGCCCAAATTCACCACCCTCAATTTGAGGAAAAAATAAGACATCAAATAAATATGAATTTACAAAGATATAACCTCAATTACACATGCATGGAGACAGTTTGCAGCTGTCTGCTGTCACACAGCATTACAGTTATGCACTGCATCTCATTTCCAGTCATGATTAATCACACCTGTTTTTCTCACTTTTTTGAGATTGGCGTGTCGAAAAATATGGTGGTCTGATCAGCATTTCTGACCTGTCCAAGTCTAATAACGAAACACTGAAGGCTTCTCTTCAAATTCCTCAAGAAGTTAATGATGCTGCTTTGAAAATGGCTTACATTCGAAGGAATATGGTAAGCACGTTATAGTTAGGAAATAGCACACTGTTGTAGCTGACAAAATGTAACAGAATTCATTGGCTTGGTGTAGACAAACAAAGCAAGGAGTGAAAGCTTTGTTTTAAGTACCTTTCACTGGAGCAACCTCCTCTTTCTTTGGCGTCGCCACCACAGGTGCAACTTTTTCAGTCTTTCTGGCGGCGTCTGGCACTTTAAAGAGTATTTGAAATGTAGCTTAATTTACTACATAGTGCTAGTAAATAATTACTGTACATAGATGCTGCTTGGACATACAACACATAGACATGACATGACTGTACGGTTGACAGAATTGAGTACTATCGTACTGTATGTTAACAAGATATCGTGTACAAAGGGACACCCTATTAATACTTTCCACAGTGTAAAAAGACAAATAAAGCAAGAAAAGTTATTGAATCATAGCAGACCATGTAAAGCTTTTCTAAGAGCTGTATTTCAAGTACCTTTCACTGGAGCAACCTCCTCTTTCTTTGGAGCAGCCAGTGCAGGTGCAACTTGTGCAGTCTTCTTAGGAGCTTCTGGCACTTTAAAGAATATTTGAAATTTAGCTTAGTTTACCATATGATGCTGGTAAAGAAATGCTGCATGGACAAGCATGAACATACAACACATAAACATGACATGACTTGAGAGGGAAGACAGATTGTGTATTACTGTTCATTAATAAGATATCAATACTGTTTGCTACTAAAATGATTTACTAAAACAAATTAAGCAAGAAAAGATTTTCTTAAAGCTGTGTTTCAGGTACCTTTCACTGGAGCAACCTCCTCTTTCTTTGGAGCAGCCAGTGCAGGTGCAACTTGTTCAGTCGTCTTAGGAGCTTCTGGCACTTTAAGGAATATTTCAAATTTAGCTTAATTTGCCACATAGTGCTGGTTAAGAAATGTTGCATGGGCAAGCATGGACATACAACACATAGACATGACATGACTGTTCAAGATATGCATTGATGATGCATCAACATTAATTATGTAATGACTGGGATGGTCGACACTTAATAGATACGGTGTACCAAATAAATATCACTTTGCTCTGCTTACGTATATTTTATTTATTTCATTACATAATGATTAATTGGGTCACTTTTTTAACAAAATTTTTAATAATATGTTATAAAGTGAATGTGGTTAAATGTAACATATTTTGGATTTAACACTATCCTTACATGCTGCATTACAAATGGATAAAGACAGTTACTGTTAAATCAATATGCCATATAGGTGTAAATGAAGTCACAAGACATACTAAAGCACATGAATGGAGACATGCTTTGCAGGGATGTGTTGCACAATTGTATCACTTATGGGTTTCACCTACAGTCACTTCATTTACTCCCTACATAAACATATATAGTTTCCGTTGCTATATTGTTATCCTAGTAGGTAAACATGTACACCTTTACAAACAACAAACATTTAAAAGTAAAAACAAACACAGCAAAAATAACCAGCAAGATGCTGGCAGATATAAAGAAAGAGTTTTATGAAACAGACTGTGGAATGGCAAGAGAAAGAATTGATGTGTTTGAAGCTCACACATCGCTCTGAATACACATTTGGCAGCGGCCACATCTAGACATTTGTTTGCAAAGAGCTATAGACAGAAATATAAAGCAGAAAAGACAAGGAACAAAAACATGGTCAGTATAGTTCACCATATCCTAAAATTACATATTTTATTGTCATCATCTCCAATGCATTTCTGTCAGTTTGAGAAATAAACTTTGTTCAACAGCTGACCTAATATATATATATATATATATATATATATATATATATATATATATATATATATATATATATGGCTCTATTGTGCTTATTTACTTTATTGTTCTTATTTACTTTATTTCTCACAATGTTTATTTATTTATTTATTTATTTATTTATTGTTATGTAAAATAAGGAACAGAGACTATTCCTTACAATAAATAACACTGTAATGGTTTGATCTGTGACTCATTTTAATATGTTTTGTTGTATTTTTGCTGTAATCTATTGAACACACTAGACTTGGTATAGACAAACAAAACATTAAGACAAAAAACCAACATATTTAACATTTGCACAGCTTGGTAAACATTAAAAACATAAAAAAACAACTAATGAATGACAGACAACATATACTGCACTATGTGGCCCTATGCAAACATTTCTACTCATATGTGCTAAATAGTGCATATCTATACCTTTAGCAGGAGTGACCGTTTCCTCTGGAGGAACTGGTTTTGGTTTTGGAGTTGGAGCTGGTTCAGGTTTTCCAGGTACAGTCTTCCTTGGCTCTTCAGGAACTTTAAAGGATATTATTGAAGATGTGATAATAATAAAAAAAAGTTCAAAGTAGCCAGAAAACAGTCAACAGGTGGACATATACGTATTGAAAGAAGGATTTTGTTTTAAAGAAAAACAGACAATTCACAGTAACAAAGATACACACATACATCAATAAGCTCATAGCCATTGTCTCATGGCTATGTTTATAAATAAATGTAAAGAAAGAAATGATTAAATAAAATAAAACAAAACCAATAAGGTACAACATAAATAGCAGACCATTTTTTTATTTTTTAAAGCAGACAAATGTCAATACCTTTCACTGGTGCAACCTCTTTCCTTCCTGGAGTGATAGCAGATGGGGCTTCAGGTGTAGCTTTCTTTTCAGGTACCACTTTGTCTTCAGGTGCAACTTTCTCTACAGGTCTAACCTTTTCTACAGGTGCAACCCTTGATTCAGGTGCTACTTTGGCTGCAGGTGCTGGTTTCACTTCAGGTACAGGTTTCTTAACTTCTTCAGGCACTTCAAAGACATCATTGGTTTTTTTAGACAACAATAGCCGTACAAGGATTTAATATGAAAATGATTAAGATGTTAAAATGAACATGTACGTATAAAGTATACTGAATTTCGAACTTCCAGCACAATTAACAGGCACTAACAATGTCAAACATTGCTTTAGCGCAGCAGACACACATTTAAAACTACTCTCAAGTAGCACAAGAACTGCTGAAGCATTTAAAGATTTTTTTTTTTTGTTTAGTAACTATCTAAAACATATACCTGTACGCCAATCTTTAAAAAGAGGCTTTGATAAGTGTAAGAAAGCTTAAAAAAAAAAAAAGAAGATGTAAAGTAAGAAAGCTAAAAGAGCACACACACAGACACACAAATATACACAATTGACAGACAACAGCTTTTAAGAACAATATATAAGACCTGGCACATATATTGACGTAAAACATGCAAAGTTGACATGGTCTGCAATAACAAACACAGTATTCTAAACACCACATTATTCTGTACCTTTAGTAGGTGCAGCCTGATCTTTAGCTGGAGTAACAGCAGGTTCAGATACAGGCTTCTTCAATTCTCCGGGTGCTTTGAAGAAAATATATATATATTTTTTAATGGTGAACATTATAACAATATCAACAACAAAATGTTACAAAAACACAAATTGTCCTATGAAAGGTGTAAAACATATCAGAAAATACAAGCAGATGAATTACTACATAAAGCTTCAAGACTGATTATGTTTGCTGTGCCATATGCCACTGACATGTTGTGTGTGTGTGTGTGTGTGTGTGTGTGTGTGTGTGTGTGTGTGTGTGTACACAGAGAATACATATTTCAAAGCCTTCAAAAAACATTTACTATGAAGACTTTGAAAGCGACAGGGAAGGAATGAAAAATAATTTCTATAATTTTGTTTTGATATTCTATTCTAATTCTAAACTTTTCAGAAGGAGTAAAAGTGTATTACCTTTAAGCAATATGTATTCCATAAATTCAGGGGTCAAAAAGTGAAATGCAGTGTTTGTGAAGGCAATATTCTCTGCAAGCACTAAGAAGTCAGTAACTTTGCTCCAAGTGATATTTAATTCCAAGAAATATTGGCATGCTGATTCTAAGTCTGTTTATAGGTCTTGGTGTATTTTGGCTCAACATAAATGTTATATCCTGCATAAAATGGAATGCAACAGAATAACTAGACACACACAAATGAGGAATAACTAGAAACACACAAATGAGGAATAACTAGACACACACATGAGAAGAAAATAGACCCACAGAAATAAGAAATCCAAGTATCAAACAAGAGTTTACATAGACTGTAGTGTTCTTAAGAACACAACATTTATTGTACTGAAAATGTTGAACTAAAACACACATTGGAGACACTTGGCACAAACAAACAAAAATATTTGAAAGAGACGCGCAGATGTGCAGGATGTTAAATTGCCAAACACACAAGACAAACAGACAAGTCTTTGTACCAGTTGAGGCTGTACCTTTTGGAGCAACATGGTCTTTCTTTTCTGGTTTAACTTCTGGTGTAACCTCTGATACAGGCTTCTTGGCAACTTCAGGTACTTTAAAAATAGCATTGTATTTCAGTAAAGGACATACACTAATATTAGTATTTTAGAAAAGATGAACAGATGTGAATGCTATAAATAACACTAACACTGATTAATTCTAGCAAGGACAAACAAGAATTTAAAAAATGTAAATCTGATACTACTGAACCCGCTTGTACTTAAAATTGTAAATGTACCTTTAGCCTCGGCAGGCTCGTCTCTCTTTGGTACAGCAGCAGGTGTAATTTCTTCTGGCTTCTCTGAAGCTTCAGGAACTTCAAAGAGATGAATTTCAAATTAGAGAAAAGCTGCCAAAATGATTGTGGTTTGTTCAAGCACACGTGCAGAAGCATGATGCTTTTTAAATGTATTTATTAATATTTAGGAAGACATAGAACTGTACATGTAACAAAAATAAAAATGGAAAACTCCACTTTTCTATAAACAAAAAGAGTTGTGTCTGTGTGATCTGTTTAGAACACATTGACGGACACACAAAAAATGATGGATTATATATTAGACAATAATTAGACATACAACAACAATGCAACATCAATTTATACTTTGATAAGCGCACATACAGTAAGAGTACAGAAAAGACAGCTTGCTTGTGCTGAGACAAAGCCATTAGTTGCTTTATAGCAAAGAAGCAGCGCAAGCTTACAGACAGGTGGGTAAGCAGCAAGTGCTAGCAAAAGAAAAGGTATGTATACATACAGCCGTGAGACACACGTGCTATAGCCTTTAGAGATCTCTACCTTTTTCAGGAGTTCTGTATCTTCCTCCTACAGTTGTTGCACTGACTGTTTCATCTACAGGCACCCTTGAAACTTAAAGACATTACAGACAGTCTTAGATAAGGACACATTAAAATGCTTTACGGATTTGTGTGTGAAAGATAACATAAAACATAGATACAAAACTAAATTACAAATAGCAGCTGATTATTTGTATTCCTGAAGAGCTGAATTTGTTCATGAAATATTTAACTAAATAGAAATGTACATTCAACACAAAATACAGAACCATTACATATAAGATTTACAAAAGTATTATATTAGCACAAACAAACCAACTACAGCTTTAATTTAAAAACATGAAGGAATGTACAATTGTTGCACTACATGTATTATGACACACATATTTGTTTGTGTTTTAGTGTAGTTTTTTACAGATAAAAGATGTATTGTCTACCTGCTGGTCCAGAAACTTCATCTCTTTTAATTATAGTAGCTTGTACAAATTCCTCTTCAATTATCCTTCTTTCAGATTCTGGCACATTAAATGACAACAATTAACAGTAAGAATCACAGATATATACTTAATAAAAGCTAACTGATATTAGTGACATTTCAAAGACAGACACAAAAACAATATCATTCAGGTGGTGGGAACTACCACAAATAGACATATTAAAGACATTCTGTTAAATCACAACATTTAGTAAGATGATAATCAGCTAGTAGAAATCCTAATCAAAGAAATGAACTGAAAGCTTATTAGTGGAAATATGAAGAGTTTTGTGAAAGGTTAGTGGCGGCAGAGATGAATTCACATGAGATAATTAGGATGATCATTATGGCTAATACCTCTCCTTGTAATGATCTCTTCAGCAGCATACTCAATAACAGTAGAAGTCACATCTTATGAAACAGGAAATACATGTATGCATTAATTTTAAAATCTATTGATTAATGTATAGAGATATGTTTTGTATTTTGCCTTTTAACCTTTTATTTAGCTTTCTTACCTTTGGTGATTACTGTAGATGGTACGTCTGGACCTTGTACTCCAGTATCAGGGACATCTAAAGATTATTAAAGTTTTGTATTTTTTAATATAAAATATATTTATCAATTACAATGAACATAAGAACATAAGAACATAAGAAAGTTTACAAACGAGAGGAGGCCATTCAGCCCATCTTGCTCGTTTGGTTGTTAGTAGCTTATTGATCCCAGAATCTCATCAAGCAGCTTCTTGAAGGATCCCAGGGTGTCAGCTTCAACAACATTACTGGGGAGTTGGTTCCAGACTCTCACAATTCTGTGTAAAAAAGTGCCTCCTATTTTCTGTTCTGAATGCCCCTTTATCTAATCTCCATTTGTGACCCCTGGTCCTTGATTCTTTTTCAGGTCAAAAAGTCCCTGGGTCGACACTGTCTATACCTTTTAGGATTTTGAATGCTTGAATCAGATTGCCGCATAATCTTCTTTGTTCAAGACTGAATAGATTCAATTCTTTTAGCCTGTCTGCATACGACATGCCTTTTAAACCCGGGATAATTCTGGTTGCTCTTGTGTGCTTTAACATTTGAAGAGGCATTTATAACCTTGATAAGCAATTTTGTTTTTTAACTCACCATATTGTTTTCCCATAGCAATTTCTGAAAAAGAAAAAAAAGCAAGTGTTTTAGTTTAAAAAGATTTGTTTAAGAAAAAGAAATAACACTGGAATGTTTTATAATGTTTTCTGTACAAACCTTTGCTGGACAAGCAGAGTTCAGCAGTGCTTTTGGCCTCACCCCTCGGCTCCAGTCGCGCAATTACAGAATAAACACCTAAAATATTGTAAATGAAGGTCATTTAATCTGCACTCTTTCATTAGTTGTTCCAAAAATAAATTGTTAACTATTACTTTCTATAGCACATACCTTCATCATCAGCAGTTACACTGTGGATGGTCATAAAATGACAACGCTCTTCCTTTCTAAAGTTGTATTTTGAACTTTCTTTAAGCTCTGTAGCATCTTTGTACCATGTAACAATCGCATCATCGAATGAAACCTCACACTCAAAGGTTGCAGATTGATGCTCATTCACAACAATGTCCCGGATGGTCTTGGTAAACTGGATTTGTTGAGCTGTAACAAACAAGGGAAGTCGAAACATTAGCTTACTTCATGCAAGCATCTTTACAAGGGTTTAAAAAAAAAGAATAGTTGGATTGAGGGGTCCACTACAATCTGTTATGCAAGTCAAAATAGAAAAAGAGCAATGTAATAGTAGTAACTATAGAAATAAGTAGTGTGAGTCTAAAGAACAAACTGATGCCACCAGATTGTTCAAAAGTAAGAAAAATCAAAAAGCAAACCTAACCATGTTCAAAAATAATTTTAAATTGATGGCCAAAATTGAAATAAAATACAGGAGTAAAAAAGAAAGAAAATCAAGATTCAAGAAGGCCGTGAAGAATATCCCAAGCAAGAATGAAAAATGAAAAAAAGAAGCAAATAAAATGTTCCAGAATGTTCAGCCATGGTAAACTGGTTAATGACTGTTAAAAATGAAGACAGGCACACATGGAAAAAGCGGTTAAAATGTAAAGACCCAACATTATGGTATTTTTGCCGATGATGAGTTGTTAGACTTCCCAACTGCAGGCGATTATCAGTTATCAATACAGACCTTCCACCCTAAAATCAGCAGTGGTCTCAAGGCACTCAAATCTGCAGGTAAAACGTCCTTGGTCTTCTGGTGTTAGGTCTTTAATATAAAGTTTCTGTACTTTATCAGTGACATCAACTGTGTATCTGTCATGTGTCTCTATCAGCTTTCCATTTTTTAACCACTCTGATTTTACATTAGGTACTGAGAACTGGCAAGCCAGGGTACCCATCTGGCCTTCCTTACCAGCTAAGCTCTGGAGATGCTGTTCCACTACAGGTTCTGTAAAATAATAAAACAAAAGTAGTTTAGTATTTTGCCCAAGAGAAAGCTTGTATAGTACCAATAATACAATATTTATGCACAACAAGCTGCTAAAAACAACACTTACCTGCTACAGTTAATTTAGCACTTGAAATGTGTGGACCACAGACAATACGATAATTTCCTTGATCCTGTGTCTCACAGTTATAAATTTTCAGCAGATGGCGGTCACCTTCAATGCTTATGTCATACTTTTCACCGGTATCCAGTTTTGCAGTTCCTTTGTACCAGGAAAGCTTAATCTCAGGATAGTTTATCTTGATCTCACATTCAAATACTGCATCCTTATTTACTATAACAGTCTGATCTTCAATGTCCTTGACCAGAGTGATTGGCTGAAAGCACAAATAGTTGATCATTTCCTTTCACAACTTTAAATCAGTACAAGTTTTTGTTCAAAAGAATATTACTTTCCATACCTCAGTTTGTGTCATTCTTTGTTGTAGGAAAGAAACAAGTTCATCAAACTCCTGTTCTTCTACAGGACTTCTTCCCTCCAGTTCCTGAAGCACAGATTAAAACTATTAATGGACTGACAACAAGCGCATACTGTGTAGCACGTTTCCTCTGCAATGAGGATATTCAATAACGTTGTAATATTATTTACCAGTTGATGAGTTTCCTCTCCTTTCAACTTTTTGAGCTGCTCAAGTGCTTGAAGAAGACCGCGATAATCTGTGATTCCATACATGCGGGCATATTTCTCATACTCTTTGGGGTCCACATTTCTCAACAGCTCTACAATATCAATGTCTTTGTCTTCCTCTTGTTCCTTTTGTTTGGAAGGCACCCTAAAGAAGGAAGAAGGAAAAGTATATGTATTTAAATCACATTTCAGTCAAGCTTGTTGATGTTTAGGATTGCAACTGTATGTTTGTCTTGATAATAATTCCGAGCAATACTTTACACATACTTCTTCAGTTTCGCCCGGAAGTCAGCATCAACTGTTAGTTCTTTCTTTTCCTCGACCTCCAGGTTTGTACTGCATTCGATTTCACCAAACTTGTTTGTTGCAAGACATCTGTACTGTCCTGAGTCTGTTTTGGTCACTTCTTTGATTTCAAGTTTCGCCTCCTGACCCTTCTGCTCTACAACAATGCGTCCTCCATGGTTGATTTGTCTCCATTTGCCTTTCATCCATTTAACATTTGGAATTGGGTCACCACCAACTTTGGCAATAAAAGTAGCTACCCCCTCTGAAAATGAAACAGAACCAAACATTGAGCAACAGTACCTTCAGGCAACTGAAAAGATAATTATACTAAAAACACAAATAGAGAGATTTTAATATTATGTTATCTACACTTACTTTCTGTCACTTTGATACTCTTGGGTTCCTCAATGAAGTATAAGTTGTCTAATTTTGCTGGCTTTGCTGCTGCTGCAGGTTTTGCTCCCACTGCTGTATCTAAATCAGAATTTAACTCAATATTTTAATACATATTATATGAATTATTGAACAGATAACACAATGTGTACCTTAGTTAAAAAGAAGGATGAAGTTACTCTATATTTAATAAGATGCAATATAAAAACCCAGTTTCTCAATAAAGTCTAGTTCGTAGTTACATGAATTTAAAGAAAGAAGAAAAGCAGATCCCTTTACAGAAGATACATGATATATATCTTGTTTCATTCAGAAGATAAAATATATCTTGTTTCATTCAGAAGATAAAGCAAACTTTTAAACAGATATACAAAATCAATGCACAAAATAAAGAAGTGATGTTGAAGTGGTCATGATAATGCTCAAAGCAAGCATAAGATGTAATTCAAAGAAAATAACATAAAATGAAAAAAAGAGCTTTAAACTATCATTGCAAGAAAGCAGTGCAAATTGGATAATATAAAGTAATTGCACTGTACCTTTTACTGTTACTTGTGCCTTGCAAGATTCACTTCCGGCCTCATTTGTGGCCTTACATACGTAGTAACCAGCATCAGTTTTAGCAACTGCATTTATTTCCAAAGCAGATGTACCATCAGCGAAAGTAATTTGGCACTTATCAGAAGGTTTAACTTCTTTCCTGTCCTTTTGCCATTGAATCTTGATAGGGTCGGATCCATGGACATGGCAGCTTATCTGCAAGCTTTCACCTACATTAACTGTGACTGGTTTAAGAGGCAGATCAAAAACTGGAGGTCTTTTAAGTTCTGAAATTGAAAACAGCATAATGACTTAATGGCACAAATACGATAAGAAAAAATGAGCGTCAGATATTTTATGCATTCCTATATTCTTTAAAAGCACAATGAAGATATTTTATGCAACTGAAATAGTAAAATAGCAAGGAACTGTTTGGTTAACTCATACAGGTACAGATATTGTTATACGTCTCAACCATACAAGCAACAGGGTTTTAATACAGTATTTTTTATCAAGAGACGCAATCTAATTTATGGCATAAATAATACCTTAAGAAAATATTATTATAACACTATTAAACGAACCTTTAATAAGCACAGACATTTTGCATGAGGTAGTGCCTGCTTCATTCGACACCTTGCAAGTGTAAGCACCAGTATCCGAGAGTTTAGCTTTCTTTAGGCACAGTTGTACAACATTGCTTTTAAATGACATGTCATAACTGTCAGAGAGTTGGATTTCTTGGTCATCTTTGAACCAGCTTATGTTCATTGGTTGGGAACCAGAAACACGACCTTCCAACTTAATAATCTTTCCTTCTGTGTCTTCAATTGATTCAGAAGGTTTCTTGGTGAAGGTAGGTGGTACTCTGCGTTCTGTAACAAACAAATACACCAACACATTCATTTTATTTGCAAAAAAAGGATTCGGGTTTCAAGATATTATTTTCTTTTTTTAATGCATTAGAAAACGTTCATAAAGAAAGATGTTCAAAATTTGAAAAATGCATCCCTACTAAGCAAGATCCAATAAACAATTTTACTTTGAAAATGGTTTAAGGGATTTTTAAAACAAGTAGAAGAGAGTTTTAACTAAAGTAAGAATATATTATTATATAACTGGTATGAAGAAATTAAACCCAAGATAGAGAAGGGGTAGAACTTGCAAGAACCCAATACCTTTAATTGCAACTTGAGCTGTACAAGAGTCCTTCCCCATATCATTGCTGGCTTCACAAGAGTACTGCCCAGAGTCTCCCTTATCTGCTTTCAGAATGGTCAAGCGAGGTGTGTCATCAATGCAGGTGATCTTGTAATTTCCAGCAGCTCTGATGTCCTTTTTATCCTTTGACCAAGTGACTTTGATGGGTAAAGATCCAGTCATATGGCACTCAAGTGCAAAACTGTCTCCCACAGTAACTTCCAGTGGCTCTAGCTTTTTGTCAAAGACAGGAGCAAACCTGGGTTCTAGAAGTTAAATGGAAGAGTAGAGGAAGACTTAAATAGGCAAAGGTCAAAAGTACTTTGGCTTATTCAAGATATCAAGATCAGCTTGTTAATTTTTTTGTTATGAAATATATAACCCAACCAACCTTTAAGTGTAAGTTTGGCTCTACAAGAGGCACTTCCAACAACATTGGAAGCTACGCAAGTGTATTCACCAGAGTGTCTGATTTCAGTTTGAGCAATCTCTAGGATTGCAGTGTTATCAATTAAGGACATTTTAATGTCATCTTTGTTGGCTAAAGATTCACCATCTTTAAGCCACGACACTTCAATGGGAGATGACCCAGTTACACGACACTCAAATTTAACTGGAAGACCCTCAGTTTCCTGAAGACTCGTCATTTTTCTTGTAAAGGTAGGTGGTGTTTTGACATCTGCAACAGAACAGTTAAGCAATATAACAGTTAAAAATACAATATGAAGAAATTAGTTTGGTAAAATGATAAAGAGGAAATGATCAGGTCAAGAGTTTGAGGAAAGATGTTGAGGTGATCACCTTGCACATTCAATGAGGCTTCTGAGGATGCAGCGCCTATATGATTTTCCGCTTTGCAGATGTATTCTCCAATGTCATTTTTGCTAACTTTGCTTAGTTTCAGAGTAGCAAAGCTGTTATTGAATTCCATTTTGCACATAGAAGTAGCTCGCAGTTTTGTATCTCCTTTATACCATGACACTTTAATTTCAGGACTTCCTGCTATTTGGCATTTCAAACATACTGCATCTCCAACAGTCACATCCACTGGTTCCAAATGCTGGACAAAATAGGGTGGTTCTAAAGCACAAATAAATATTCATCAATTAACTGATATATTCAACCTCTTAGTAATTAATAAATTGCAAGGAGAATTGACATTAACGGAAACTAACCTAATATTGACACGACTGCTTGACAGCTATCACTTCCTGCTTCATTCACAACTTCACAAGTGTATTTTCCACCACAATCTTTGTTACTTTCGAAGACTTCTAGTATGCAGGAGTTCTCTGTTGTAGTTACACTGAATTTTTCTGAAGATGTAATTTCTGTACCATCCTTATGCCATTTCACTGAAATATCTGGGGTACCAGAATATGTGCATTCAAGAAACAGGGACTTCCCTAGTTCAATACTAGAATCCTTCAATTTCTTCTGGAATTTTGCTGGTTCTGGTAAAATAGTGCAAGGAGAAATTACATCACGTTTCTAGAATAACGAGCGTAGCATTAAATATGAAATGTTTGTTTTAATAAATAAATTATATATATATATATATATATATATATATATATATATATATATATATATATATATATATATATATATATATATATATATATACACACACACACATTATACTTCATTAAAAAAAAAA
>CM060258.1:50437553-50465004 GCA_030684275.1 Acipenser oxyrinchus oxyrinchus | reverse complement strand
GTTTTCTTTAAATTAAGTATAATCTATCTATCTATCTATCTATCTATCTATCTATCTATCTATCTATCTATCTATCTATCTATCTATCTATCTATATAAAAGTTTACATACCCCAATGGAAAACAAATAATTATAGGAAAACATTTTATATCAAAAGTTTGGCTTTTATGGATGAGGAAAAAAGTTACAAGAAATAGCTGTCTACAATTATTTATTTCAGCATTTCTTTTGCAAAACTCAAAAATGGTAATTCAAAAGTATTCATACCTTGACAAGGAAAATTAAATTATTGGCTAGCTGAGGCTCCTTTAGCAATAATAACCTGTTTAAAACAATTAGGATATTTGTCAATGAGCTTTTGGCATGATTCTTTACTGATTTTTGACCAACATAAAAGAATGTTGGTTCTTCAACATAAAATTGTTCCAGTTCATTCAAATTCCAAGGACTTCTCTTGTGCATAGCCTTCATATCAAAGATTCTCAAACTTTGACTAGGCTATTCCAGAATCTTGATTTTATTCTTCTTTAACCATTCTGAAGTAGTATTTCATGTGTGATTTGGATCGTTGTCGTGTTGGAATGTCCAGTTGCGCTTTAAATCAAGTTTTGTAATGGAGGGTTTCAGATGATTGGCCATTATCTTTTGATATGCTGTGAATTCATTTTACCATGTATTGGAACTACATTTTAGAGGGAAAACAGCCCCATAGAAGGTTATTTTTTTCGTACGCCTCACCAGACTCACCAGCATGACCAAATAGCTCGATTTCTGTTTCATCATTCCACAAAACTTTTGACCGCAACTCCATATCCATCATTCAAATGCTGTTTTGCAAACTTTAAGCGATTGTCCTTGTGACATTTTCCTAAGAGTGGCTTTTTCCTTGGCCTGCGACCATTGAGACCTTCATCATGCGATACTCGACCTATGGTTGAAATGGAAACCCCAGTCCCACTTGCAGCCAATTCACTTTGAATATCTTTAGCAATCCCAGATTGTTATTAACCTTCCTCACAATTCTTCTACTTGTTCTTGGAGAAGAACCTTCTTTCTTCCAGACCGAGGGAGGGGTGTGACAGTACCATGAGTCTTGTACTTCTTGATAATAGAAACAATAGTTGAAATTGGGATACTCAAATGCTCAAAAATCTTCCTGTATCCTTCTAGAATTAGGTTCTGCATTATCATATTGAAATGTCTAGCACCTTGTAGATAATACTATCATAGCATTAAAGGGTATGAATACTTTTGAATTAGCGTATTTTGAGTATTGCAAAAAAAACCCAACTGAAATAAATAACTTTTTTTCCTCATCCACAAAAGCAAAACTTTTGCTACAAAAGATTTTTCCTAAAATTGTTTGTTTTCAAGAAATTTCTAGAAATTATAAATTTCCATTGGGGTATGTAAACTATAAGGCTCTCGGTTATAACGCGCTTCCGATATAACACTCCTACAACATGTCCCCCAATTCGCTATACTAGTGATTCATGCATTATTTCTACAGTAAATACAGTACCGGTGTTGTTCAACCTATAAACAACTTCTCAGTCTAATGTCCGTTTATGTCTCTCCCTTTTGATACAGTATCTGAACTGAAGAAAAGCTGCGCTGGCACTTTATAACACAGACATCTTATTCAGCATTTGTTTTATAACTAAATAAATATTAGGCATATTACGTGGTTATCTTTCCTAATGTATTTACTTTTTTGCTGCAAGAGAAAGCTGGAACTTTCTCTGGGAGACGAGACGCTTCAGTTTCGCTTCAGCCCCGCTCCGGCAGCCGACCTTGGGGCGAGCCCATTCCATCTTCCCTCGCCCACCCACTCTCCTTCTCACACTTGGTTTGCTCGTCTGTCACTAACTGAACTCCCGACCGCCGTTTATCCAGGCTATTTATAGTTTATATTAATTCATGGAAAGTTACATTTTGCTTCACAATTTTATTTTGTATTTTAGTCAGATGTGTGTTGTTATGTCCCCTCCCCATTTATAAGCCTCTTTGGTTATAACGCTCATATTGTGTGTCCCCCGAGACCCACGTTTATAGCGAGGGAGCACTATATATATATATATTTATATATATATATATAAATAGAGATGTCATATTTAACACCACGCTCGTTATTCTAGGAATGTGTTCTAATTTCTCCTTGCACTATTTTACCAGAACCAGCAAAATTCCAGAAGAAATTGAAGGATTCTAGTATTGAACTAGGGAAGCCCCTGTTTCTTGAATGCACATATTCTGGTACCCCAGATATTTCAGTGAAGTGGCAGAAGGATGGTACAGAAATTACATCTTCAGAAAAATTCAATGTAACTACAACAGAAAACTCCTGCATACTAGAAGTCTTCGAAAGTAACAAAGATTGTGGTGGAAAATACACTTGTGAAGTTGTGAATGAAGCAGGAAGTGATACCTGTCATGCAGTCCTGTCAATATTAGGTTTGTTTTCATTAATGTCAATGCTCCTTGCGATTTATTAATTACTAAGAGGTTGAATATATCAGTTAATTGATTAATATTTATTTGTGCTTTAGAACCACCTTATTTTGTCCACCATTTGGAACCAGTGGATGTGACTGTTGGAGATGCAGTATGTTTGAAATGCCAAATAGCAGGAACCCATGAAATTAAAGTGTCATGGTATAAAGGAGATACAAAACTGCGAGCTACTTCTATGTGCAAAATGGAATTCAGTAACAGCTTTGCTACTCTGAAACTGAGCAAAGTTAGCAAAAATGACATTGGAGAATACATCTGCAAAGCGGAAAATCATATAGGTGCTGCATCCTCAAAAGCCTCATTGAATGTGCAAGGTGATCACCTCATCAACATCTTTCTTCAAACTCTTGTCCTTATCATTTCCTTTTATCATTTTACCAAACTAATTTCTTCACATTGTATTTTTAACTATTATATTGGTTAACTGTTCTGTTGCAGATGTCAAAACACCACCTACCTTTACAAGAAAAATGACGAGTCTTCAGGAGACTGAGGGTCTTCCAGTTAAATTTGAGTGTCGTGTAACTGGGTCATCTCCCATTGAAGTGTCTTGGCTTAAGGATGGTGAATCTTTGGCCAATGAAGATGACATTAAAATGTCCTTTATTGATAACACTGCAATCCTAGAGATTGCTCAAACTGAAATGAAACACTCTGGTGAATACACATGCGTAGCTTCAATGTTGTTGGAAGTGCCTCTTGTAGAGCCAAACTTACACTTAAAGGTTGGTTGGGTTATATATTTTATAACATAAATGTGTGGTTCAATTTAACAGGTTGATCTTGATATCTTTCTTGAATAAGCCAAAGCACTTTTGACTTTTGCCTATTTCTAAGTCTTCCTTTACTCTTCCATTTAACTTCTAGAACCCAGGTTTGCTCCTGTCTTTGACAAAAGCTAGAGCCACTGGAAGTTACTGTGGGAGACAGTTTTGCACTTGAGTGCCATATGACTGGATCTTTACCCATCAAAGTCACTTGGTCAAAGGATAAAAAGGACATCAGAGCTGCAGGAAATTATAAGATCACCTGCATTGATGACACACCTCGCTTGACCATTCTGAAAGCAGATAAGGGAGACTCTGGGCAGTACTCTTGTGAAGCCAGCAATGATATCGGGAAGGACTCTTGTACAGCTCAAGTTGCAGTGAAAGGTATTGGGTTCTTGCAAGTTCTACCACTTCTTTATCTTGGTTTTAATTTCTTCATACTAGTTCTATAATAGTATATTGTTACTTTAGTTAAAACTCTCTTTTATGTGTTTTAAACCCCCCCTAAACCATTTTCAAAGTATTCTTGTATACTGGATCTTGCTTAGTAGGGATGCATTTTTCAAATTTTGAACATCTCTCTTTATGAACTTTTTCTTATGCATTACATAAAAAAGAGAAAGAAAATAATATCTTGAAACCCGAATACATTTTTGGTGAATAAATTGAATGTGTTGGTTTATTTGTTTGTTACAGAACGCAAAGTGCCACCTACCTTCACCAAGAAACCTTCTGAATCAATTGAAGACATAGAAGGAAATATCATTAAGTTGGAAGGTCGTGTTTCTGGTTCCCAACCAATGAACATAAGCTGGTTCAAAGATGACCAAGAAATCCAACTCTCTGACAGTTATGACATGTCATTTAAAAGCAATGTTGTACAACTGTGCCTAAAGAAAGCTAGACTCTCAGATACTGGTTCTTACACTTGCAAGGTGTCGAATGAAGCAGGCACTACCTCATGCAATGTGTCTGTGCTTATTAAAGGTTAGTGTAATAGTGTTATAATAATGTTTTCTTAAGGTATTATTTATGCCATAAATTAGATTATGTTTCTTGATAAAAATACTGTATTAAAACCCCTTGCATATATGGTGTGAGATATATAACAATATCTGTACCTGTTTGAGTTAACCAAACAGTTTCTTGCTATTTTACTATTTCAGTAACATAAAATATATTCACTGTGCTTTAGAAAAAATATGAATGCATAAAATATCTGACGCTCATTTTTTCTTATAGTTTTTGTGTCATTAAGTCATTATGCTGTTTCCAATTTCAGAACTAAAAAGACCTCCAGTTTTTGATCTGCCTCTTAAACCAGTCACAGTTAATGTAGGTGAAAGCTTGCAGATAAGCTGCCATGTCCATGGATCCGACCCTATCATGATTCAATGGCAAAAGGACAGGAAAGAAGTTAAACCTTCTGATAAGTGCCAGATTACTTTCACCGATGGTACATCTGCTTTGGAAATAAATGCAGTTGCTAAAACTGATGCTGGTGACTACGTATGTAAGGCCACAAATGAGGCAGGAAGTGAATCTTGCAAGGCAAAAGTAACCGTAAAAGGTACAGTGCGATTACTTTATATTATCCAATTTGCACTGCTTTCTTGCAATGATAGTGTAACACTCTTTTTTTCATTGTATCTTATTTTCTTTGAATTACATCTTATGCTTGCTTTGAGCATTATCTCGGCCACTTTGACACCACTTCTTTATTTTGTGCAGTGATTTTGTATATCTGTTTAAAAGTTTGCTTTATCTTCTGAATGAAACAAGATAGAGATATACCGTATTCATTTGAATTTAAGACACGCTTTTTTAACTATTTTTTGCTTCTTAAAAATAGCCTGCATCTTAAATTCGAGTACAGTATAATGATGCATGTATTAAAATCGCCAACAAAAGACGTGACCCGACCTGCTTTTCTTATTTCGTTTAAATTCATGTAACTAAGAACCAGATATCTAATGTTACACTATGTCATAACTTTCTTGAGAAACTGTGTTTTTATATTGCATCTTATTAAATATAGAGTAACTTCATCCTTCTTCTTAACTAAGGTACACATCATGTTATCTGTTCAATAATTCATATAATATGTACTAAAATATTGGGTTACATTCTGATTTAGATAAAGCAGTGGGAGCATCACCTGCACCAGCAGTGGCAGCAAAGCCAGCAAAATTAGACAACTTATTCTTCATTGAGGAACCCAAGAGTATCAAAGTGACAGAAAGTAAGTGTAGATAAAATAATATTGAAATCTCTCTATTTGTGTTTTCAGTATAATTATCTTTTCAGTTGCTGGAAGGAACTGTTGCTTAATGTTTGGTTCTGTTTCATTTTCAGAGGGGGTAGCTACTTTTATTGCCAAAGTTGGTGGTGACCCAATTCCAAATGTTAAATGGATGAAAGGCAAATGGAGACAAATCAACCATGGAGGACGCATTGTTGTAGAGCAGAAGGGTCAGGAGGCGAAACTTGAAATCAAAGAAGTGACCAAAACAGACTCAGGACAGTACAGATGTCTTGCAACAAACAAGTTTGGTGAAATCGAATGCAGTACCAACCTGGAGGTCGAGGAAAAGAAAGAACTAACGGTTGATGCCGACTTCCGGGCAAAACTGAAGAAGTATGTGTAAAGTATTGTTAGGAATTATTATCAAGACAAACATGCAGTTGCAATCATAAACATCAACATGCAAACTATACTGACATGTGATTTAAATACATATACTTTTACTTCTTCCTTCATTAGGGTGCCTTCCAAGCAAAAGGAACAAGAGGAAGACAAAGACATTGATATTGTAGAACTGTTGAGAAATGTGGACCCCAAAGAGTATGAGAAATATGCCCGCATGTATGGTATCACAGATTATCGTGGTCTTCTGCAAGCACTTGAGCAGCTCAAAAAGTTGAAAGGAGAGGAAACTCATCAACTGGTAAACAACATTACAACATTATTGAATATCTTCATTGCAGAGGAAACATGCTACACAGTATTTGCTTGTTGTCAGTCCATTAATAGTTTTAATCTGTGCTTCAGGAACTGGAGGGAAGAAGTGCTGGAGAAGAACAGGAGTTTGATGAACTTGTCTCTTTCCTACAACAAAGAATGACACAAACTGAGGTATGGAAAGTAATATTCTTTTGAACAAAAACCTGTACTGATTTAACGTTGTGGAAGGAAATAATTCCTATTTGTGCTTTTAGCCAATCACTCTTGTCAAGGACATTGAAGATCAGACTGTTATAGTAAATAAGGATGCAGTATTTGAATGTGAGATCAAGATCAACTATCCTGAGATTAAGCTTTCCTGGTACAAAGGAACTGCAAAACTGGATACCGATGAAAAGTATGACATAAGCATTGAAGGTGACCGCCATGTGCTGAGAATTTATAACTGTGAGACACAGGATCAAGGAAACTATCGTATTGTCTGTGGTCCACACATTTCAAGTGCTAAATTAACCGTAGCAGGTAAGTGTTGTTTTTTAGCAGCTTGTTGTGCATAAATATTGTATTACTGGTACTATACAAGCTTTCTCATGGATAAAATACTAAGCTACTTTTGTTTTATTGTTTTACAGAACCAGTAGTGGAACATCATCTCCAGAGCTTAGCTGGTAAGGAAGGCCAGATGGGTACCCTGGCTTGCCAGTTCTCAGTACCTAATGTAAAATCAGAGTGGTTAAAAATGGAAAGCTGATAGAGACACATGACAGATACACAGTTGATGTCACTGATAAAGTACAGAAACTTTATATTAAAGACCTAACACCAGAAGACCAAGGACGTTTTACCTGCAGATTTGAGTGCCTTGAGACCACTGCTGATTTTAGGGTGGAAGGTCTGTATTGATAAGTGATAATCGCCTGCAGTTAGGAAGTCTAACAACTCATCATCGGCAAAAATACCACAGTGTTGGGTCTTTACATTTTAACCGCTTTTTTCATGTGTGCCTGTCATTATTTTTAACAGTCATTAACCAGTTTACCATGGCTGAACATTCTGGAACATTTTCTTCTCTTCTTTTGCATTTTTCATTCATGCCTTAGGGATATTCTTCACGGTCTTCTTGAATCTTGATTTTCTTTCTTTTTTACTCTTATTTTATTTCAATTTTGTCCATCAATTTTAAATTATTTTTGAACATGTTTGGGTTTACTTTTTTTATTTTTTTCTTACTTTTGAACAATCTGGTGGCATCAGTTTGTTCTTTAGACTCACACTACTTATTTCTATAGTTACTACTATTACATTGCTCTTTTTCTATTTTGACTTGCATAACCGATTGTAGTGGACCCCTCAATCCAACTATTCTTTTTTTAAAACCCTTGTAAAGATGCTTGCATGAAGTAAGCTAATGTTTCGACTTGTTTGTTACAGCTCAACAAATCCAGTTCACCAAGAACATCCGGGACATTGTTGTCAATGAGCATCAATCTGCAACCTTTGAGTGTGAGGTTTCGTTCGATGATGCGATTGTTACATGGTACAAAGACACTACAGAGCTTAAAGAAAGTTCAAAATACAACTTTAGAAAGGAAGAGCGTTGTCATTTTATGACCATCCACAGTGTAACTGCTGACGACGAAGGTATATGCTATAGAAAGTAACAGTTAACAGATTATTTTTGAAAAACGAGTGGAGATTAAATAACCTTCATTTACAATATTTTAGGTGTTTATTCTGTAATTGCGCGACTGGAGCCGATAGGTGAGGCCAAAAGCACTGCTGAACTCTGCCTGTCCAGCAAAGGTTTGTACAGAAATACATTATAACACATTCCAGTGTTATTTCTTTTTCTTAAACACATATTTTTAAACTAAAACACTTGCTTTTTTTCTTTTTCAGAAATTGCTTTGGGAAAACAATATGGTGAGTAAAAAAACAAAATTGCTTATCAAGGTTATAAATACCTCTTCAAATATTAAAGCACACATTATAGTTGATATTTCTATATATTAAAAAATACAAAACTTTGATAATCTTTAGATGTCCCTGATACTGGAGTACAAGATCCAGATGTACCATCTACAGTAATCACCAAAGGTAAGAAAGCAAAATAAAAGGGTAAAAGGCAAAATACAAAACATATCTCTATACATTAATCAATAGATTTTAAAATTGACGCATACTATTTCCTGTTTCATAAGATGTAACTTCTACTGTTATTGAGTATGCTGCTGAAGAGATCATTACAAGGACAGGTATTAGTCATAATGATCATCCTAATTATCTGATGTGTATTCATCTCTGCCACCACTAACCTTTCACAAAACTCTTCAAATTTCCACTAATAAGCTTTCAGTTTCATTTCTTTCATTTCTTTGATTAGGATTTATACTAGCTCATTATCATCTTACTAAACGTTGTGATTTAACAGAATGTCTTTAATATGTCTATTTGTGGTAGTTCCCATCGCCTGAATGATATTGTTTTTGTGTCTGCTTTTGAAATTCCACTAATATCAATTAGCTTTTATTAAGAATATATATGTGATTCTTACTGTTAATTGTTGTCATTTAATGTGCCAGAATCTGAAAGAAGGATAATTGAAGAGGAATTTGTTCAAGCTACTATAATTAAAAGAGATGAAGTTTCTGGACCAGCAGGTAGACAATACATATTTTATCTGTAAAATGACACTAAAGCACAAACAAAAATGTGTGTCATAATACATGTAGTACAACAATTGTACATTCCTTTGTTTATTTAAATTAAAGCTGTGGTTGGCTTGCTAATTTAAGTAAATCTTATAATCACTTTTGTAAATCTTATATGTAATGGTTTTTGTGTCAGATGTACATTTCTATTTAGTTAAATACTTAATGAACAAATTCAGCTATTCAGGAATACAAATCATCAGCTTCTCTACACCAAAATAATGATGACATGTTGTTTTGTACATTTATTTTGTATTTATAAAATATTTGTCATTTATTTTTGTATCTATGTTTTATGTTCTCTTTCGCACACAAATCTGTAAAGCATTTTAATGTGTCCTTATCTAAGACTGTCCGTAATGTCTTTAAGTTTCAAGGGTGCCTGTAGATGAGACAGTCAGTGTAAGAACGGTAGGAGGAAGATACACAACTCCTGAAAAAGGTAGAGATCTGTAAAGGCTATAGCACGTGTGTCTCACGGCTGTATGTATACATACCTTTTCTTGTTTTACCACTTGCTGCTTACCCACCTGTCTGTGTGCTTGCGCTGCTTCTTTGCTATAAAGCAGCTAATGGCTTTGTCTCAGCACAAGCAAGTTGTCTTCTGTACTCTTACTGTATGTGCGCTTATCAAAGGATAAATTGAATGTTGCATTGTTACTGTATGTCTGATTATTGTTCAATATTTAATCCATCTTTATTTTGTCCGTCAATGTGTTCAAAATAGATCACACAGACACAACTCTTTTTGTTGATATAAAAGTGGAGTTTTCCATTTTTATTTCTGTTACATGTATAGTTCTATGTCTTCCTAAATATTAATAAATACATTTAAAAAAAAAACATCATGCTTCTGCATGTGCGCTTGAACAAACCACAATCACTTTGGCAACTTTTCTCTAATTTGAAATTCATCTCTTTGAAGTTCCTGAAGCTTCAAAGAAGCCAGAAGAAATTACACCTGCTGCTGTACCAAAGAGAGACGAGCCTGCCGAGGCTAAAGGTACATTTACAATTTTAAATACAAGTGGGTTCAGTAGTATCAGATTTACATTTTTTAAATTCTTGAACATTTTCTAGGTTGCATCTACAAATCCCTTGTTTGTCTTTGTTACAATTAATCAGTGTTAGTGTTATTTATAGCATTCACATCAGTTCATCTTTTCTAAAATACTAATATTAGTGTATGTCCTTTACTGAAATACAATGCTATTTTTAAAGTACCTGAAGTTGCCAAGAAGCCTGTATCAGAGGTTACACCAGAAGTTAAACCAGAAAAGAAAGACCATGTTGCACCAAAAGGTACAGCCTCAACTGGTACAAAGACTTATCTGTTTGTCTTGTGTGTTTGGCAATTTAACATCCTGTACATCTGCACATCTCTTTCAATTTTTTGTTTGTTTGTGCCAAGTGTCTTCAATGTGTGTTTTAGATCTACATTTGCAGTACTTAAGTAAATATTGTGTTCTTAAGAACACCAGAGTCTATGTAAACTCTTGTTTGATACTTGTTGGATTTCTTATTTGTGTGGGTCTAGTTTTTTCTCATTTTGTGTGTGTCTAGTTATTCTGTTGCATTCCATTTTATGCAGCATATAACAACATTTATGTTGAGCCTATATAGACCAAGACATATACACAGACTTAGAATGAGCATGCCAATATTTCTTGGAGTTAAATATCACTTGGAGCAAAGTTATTGACTTCTTAGTGCTTGCAGAGAATGTTGCCTTCACAAACACTGCATTTGACTTTTGAATACGTAATGCTTAAAGGTAATATACTTTCACTGCTTCTGAAAAGTTATAGAAATAATTGTTCATGCCTTCCTGTCACTTTCAAAGTCTTCATAGTAAATGTATATTGAAGGCTTTGAAATATGTATTCTCTACACACATAAAACATGTCAGTGAACATATGGCACAGTGAACATAATCAGTCTTGAAGCTTTATGTAGTAATTTATCTGCTTGTATTGTCTGATATGTTTTATACCTTTCATATTAAAATCTGTGTGTTTTTGTAACCTTTTTGTTGTTGATATAGTTATAATGTTTATCATTAAAAACAATATTTTCTTCAAAGCACCTGGAGAATTGAAGAAGCCTGTATCTGAACCTGCTGTTACTCCAGCTAAAGATCAGGTTGCACCTACTAAAGGTACAGAACAATGTGGTGTTTAGAATACCGCATGTAGAATAATGCATGTTTTACGTCAATATATGTTCCAGGTCTTATATATCGTTCTTTAAAGTTGTTGTCTGTCTATTGATGTATATCTGTCTGTCTGTCTGTCTGTATGCTCTTTTAGATTTCTTACTTTACATCTTTATTTTTATTTATTTTTATTTTTTTTTAGCTTTCTTACACTATTATCAAAGCCTGTTTTTAAAGATTGGCATATGTGTTTTAGATAGTTACTAAAAAAATCTTTAAATGCTTAAACAGTTCTTGTGCTACTTGAGAGTAGTTTTAAACGTGTGTCTGGTGCGCTAAAACAGTGTCTGACATTGTTAGTGCCTGTTAATTGTGCTGGAAGTTCAAAATTCAGCATACTTTATACGTACATGTTCATATTAACATCTTAATCATTTTCATATTAAATCCTTGTTTGGCCGTTGTTGTCTAAAAAACCCCTGATGTCTTTAAAGTGCCTGAAGAAGTTAAGAAACCTGTACCTGAAGTGAAACCAGCACCTGCAGCCAAAGTAGCACCTGAACCAAGGGTTGCACCTGTAGAGAAGGTTAGACCTGTAGAGAAAGTTGTACCTGAAGCCAAAGTGGTACCTGAAAAGAAAGCTACACCTGAAGTCCCATCTGCTATCACTCCAGGAAGGAAAGAGGTTGCACCAGTGAAAGGTATTGAGGTTTGTCTGTGTTAAAAAAAAAAAAAAAAAAGTCTGCTATTTATGTCATACCATCTTGGTTTTGGTTTATTTTATTTAATAATTTATTTATTTATATGTATTTATAAATACAGCCATGAGATAATGGCTATGAGCTTATTGATGTCTGTTTGTGTGTAACTTTGTTACTGTGAATTGTCAACTTCTTTAAAACAAAATTGTTCTTTCAAAACATGTGTATGTCCACCTGTTAAATGTTTTCTGGCTGCTTTGAACTTTTTTTTATCACATCTTCAATAATATACTTTAAAGTTCCTGAAGAGCCAAGGAAGACTGTACCTGGAAAACCTGAACCAGCTCCAACTCCAAAACCAAAACCAGTTCCTCCAGAGGAAATGGTCACTCCTGCTAAAGGTATAGATATACACTATATAGCACATATGAGTAGAAATGTTTACATAGGGCCATATAATACAGTATATGTTGTCTGTCATTAGTTGTTGTTTGTTTTATGTTTTTAATGTTTACCATTGTAAAATATGTCGGTGGGGGTTGTCTTAATGTTTTGGTTGTCTATACCAAGTCCTGTGTGTTCAATAGAGTAAGGGATATGTAATGTAAGGTAATGCAAATGTCAGCATTACAAGAGCCAATCAAATCCTGTGAAAGTTGCCAAAAGGCTTCTATATTCACAGCGTTTTAAAAGTCAAATTACAGTAACTACTTCAGAGGAGTTTTATATGTGTGTCTGCTGCGCTTAAGGAACCTTAATACTTCCTGAAAGTTTTGTAAAAAAAAAAAGTTCCATTCATTAACTTACTTATCCTGAATAATAAAATGAAGTATTATATAGTCACTTCAATATATGTTATTGTTTCTTGTCTTTTCTGCTTTATATTTCTGTCTATATTTCTGTCTATAGTTCTTTGCAAAAAATGTCCAAGATATGGCTGCTGCCAAATGTATATTCAAAGCGATGTGTGAGCTTCATACACATCAATTCTTTATCATGCACAGTCTGTTTCATAAAAACCCTTTCTTAATGTCTGCCAGCATCTTGCTGGTTATATTTGTTGTGTTTGTTTTACTTTTAAATGTTTGTTGTTTGTAAAGGTGTACATGTTTACCTACTAGGATAACAATATAGCGACAAAAACTATATATGTTTATGCAGAGAGTAAATGAAGTGACTGTAGGTGAATCCATTCTACATGCAGAGGTCCTATAATAAGTTATACAATAGTGCAACATCTCCTGCAAAGCATACCTTTGTGTGCTTTAGTATGTCGTGTGACTTCATTTACACCGATATGGGATATTGATTTAACAGTAACACTTTCTTTTTCCATTTTAATGCAGCATATAAGGATAGTGTTGAATCCATCTGACCATGTTCACTTTATAACTTACTATTTAAATTTGTGTTAAAAAGTGACCCAATTAATTTATTGTAATGCAATGAATAAAATATATGTAAGCAGAGCAACGTGATATTTATTTGGTACACCTTATCTATTAAGTGTCGACCATCCCAGTCATTACATAATTAATGTTGGTGCATCATCAATGCATATCCTGAACGGTCATGTCATGTCTATGTGTTGTATGTCCATGCTTGTCCATGTAGCATTTCTTTACCAACACTATGTGGCAAATTAAGCTAAATTTGAAATATTCTTTAAAGTGCCAGAAGCACCTAAGAAGACTGAACAAGTTGCACCTGCTGTGGCTGTTGCAAAGAAAGAGGAGGCTGCTCCAGTGAAAGGTACCTGAAACCCGGCTTTAAGAAAAGCTTTTCTTGCTTAATTTGTCTTTACTAAATCATTTCAGTAACAAACAGTGTTGATATCTTATTAATGAACAGGAGTACACCATCTGTCTTCCTGTAATGTCTATGTGTTGTATGTCCATGCTTGTCCATGCAGCATTTCTTTACCAGCACTATGGTAAATTAAGCTAAATTTGAAATATTATTTAAAGTGCCAGAAGCTCCAAGAAGACTGAACAAGTTGCACCTGCTGTGGCTGCTCCAAAGAAAAGGGAGGTTGCTCCAGTGAAAGGTACTTGAAATATGTCTCTTAGAAAAGCTTTACATGTTCGGCTATGATTCAATAACGTGTCTTGCTCTGTTGTCTTTTTACACTGTGCAAAGTATTAATAGGGTGTCCCTTTGTATACTGTATCTTGTTAACATGCAGTACGATAGTACTCAATTCTGTCAACCGTACAGTCATGTAATGTCTATGTGTTGTATGTCAAAGCAACATCTGTGTACAGTAATTCTTTACTAGCACTATGTAGTAAATTAAGCTCAATTTAAAATATTTTTAAAGTGCCAGAAGCCGCCAAAAGACTGAAAAAGTTGCACCTGTGGTGGCGACGCCAAAGAAAGAGGAGGTTGCTCCAGTGAAAGGTACTTAAAACAAAGCTTTCACTCCTTGCTTTGTTTGTCTACACCAAGCCAATGAATTCTATGTTACATTTTGTCAGCTACAACAGTGTCTTATTTCATAACTATAAAATGCTTACCGTATTCCTTCGAATGTAAGCCATTTTCAAAGCAGCATCATTAGCTTCCTGAGGAATTTGAAGAGAAGCGTTTACAATTTCAGTGTTTTGTTATTAGGCTTGGACAGGTCGGAAATGCTGATTGACATGCCAATCACAAAAAGTGAGAAAAACTGGTGCAATTAATCATGACAGGAAATGAGAAGCAGCACATAACTGTAATGCTCTGTGTGAAAGCAGACGACCGCACACTGCCTCCATGCATGCGTAACTGAGGTTATATCTTTGTAAATACATATTTATTTGATGTCTTATTTTTCCTCAAATTGAGGGTGGTGAATTTGGGCTGCATCTTCAATTTAAGGGCGTCTTAAATTCAAAGGAATGCGGTACATATTACATTTCTTTTAACAATTCCAAAAACAAGCATTTAAAGAAACTTAGTTGTCATGTCCTGGTAATGTACTTGGTATAGTGCTCAGCTGTCAACCTTCCGAGTTATTTCATGTCTGTGTGCTGTACTGTAAGTCCATGCAGCATCAATGCATTTCTATAACTGTCCATTGTTTTATTGTGTGTTTTGTATTTCTGTCTAATTCTTTGTAACTGTCTTTAAAGTGCCTGAATTTTCAAAGCTGGTGCCCCCAGTCAGTGTCCCCAAAAGTGAGGAAGTGGTTCCTGGCAAAGGTATACCCAAAGACCTATGTGAACGTCAAACAGCTCTTTATTGTCTTGCCATTCCACCAACATGTTTTGACAGCTCTTCTTAAATTCTTCCAGCATCTTGCTGATAATCTTCAATGTCTATGTTTATGTTGATGTTCTCTTTTCGTTTTGTTAGTTTGTCTTTTTTTGCGTTTTTTTTTATTATGTAAACTGTATGTTACCAGTGTACCCACTAGAATACAAATGTAGTGAAAGAGAATATAGTGATTAATTTAGGTTTTTAAGTTAATGGACATACTGTAGACAATTCAATTGCAAATGCAGATATCACACAATACACTGATGACTATCCGCTGGGATCTGCCAACATTAATTTGAGCATTTTTCTATCTACTGTGATTTTATTGTATACCCTTATATTTGATTTTGTAGTTAATACTAACTAATTTTAAATTTATTATGCAACCTCCAACAATACAATTACATCTAAAAACCTTTAGCAGTAATTGTCAAATATCCCACATTATAGATGTAATGTTACAATTCTACGTCATGTGCACCCTTTCAATTTCAATTCTGAGGAAGGCATCACAACCTATTTTTCTCACCTAATCAACCATTATTAACCATCCAAGTCATGTCATGTCTGTGTGTTGTATGTCCTGCTTGTCCATGCAGCATTTCTTAACCAGCACTATGTGGCAAATGAAGCTAAGTTTGAAATATTCTTTAAAGTGCCAGAAGCCTAAGGAGATTGAACAAGTTGCACCTGCTGTGGCTGTTCCAAAGAAAAGGAGGTTGCTCCAGTGAAAGGTACTTAAAATACACAGAATACTTGTTGTCTTCTGATGCAAACACTTTCTTGGTTAAATCGACTTCACACAACCTTTTAATACCGTGGAATGCATTTCTCGCTTTTGTACACTGTATCATGTTAAAGTGTACAGTGGTACACATTTCTGTCAGCCATAACAGGCATGTCATGTATAAGTGTTGTATGTCCAAGCAGCATCAATGCATTTCTTTACCAGCATTATATGGTAAACTAAGCTACATTTGAAATATTCTTTAAAGTGCCAGAACCTCCGAAGAAGACTGAACAAGTTGCACCTGTTGTGGCTGCTCCAAAGAAAGAGGAGGTTGCTCCAGTGAAAGGTACTTGAAATATGTCTCTTAGAAAAGCTTTACATGTTCGGCTATGATTCAATAACTTTTCTTGCTCTATTTGTCTTTTTACACTGTGCAAAGTATTAATAGGGTGTCCCTTTGTATACTGTATCTTGTTAACATGCAGTACGATAGTACTCAATTCTGTCAACCGTACAGTCATTTAATGTCTATGTGTTGTATGTCCAAGCAACATCTATGTACAGTTATTCTTTACTATCACTATGTAGTAAATTAAGCTAAATTTCACATATTCTTTAAAGTGCCACAAGCTCCTAAGACGACTGAACAAGTTGCCCCTGCTGTGGCTATTGCAAAGAAAGAGGAGGTTGCTCCAGTGAAAGGTACTGAAAATAAGCTCTTAAAAGCTTTACATGTTCTGCTATGCTTCAGAACTTGGTATGCTTATTTTGTCTTCACTGAATCATTTGATTCTTTTTTATAGCTTGTCAGCTGCAGGATGTGTTATTTCTTGAGCAATTCCAAAATGCAGCCACAAGAAACAAACATAGCTTTCCTTGTGTATGTGATGTAATTTCAAAATATTAAATAAAAGGTAGCATGTACTTTGTGTTGTCCTATCAGTGTTGTTTTTCATGCGTGTGTGTGTGTGTGTGAAATTCAATACCAAAACTTATTGAGAATCAATGAATGCCGTGTTCTATCTTGTTTCTTTTACAACTACAAATGAGTTCTAAATGCCACATACTATTCTTAATAGTGCCTAAACCAGAAAAGAAGATCATCCCAGAAGAACCTGCACCAGTGCCTATTCCAGTCCAAGCAAAAGTAACTCCTGCTAAAGGTACTAAAAAATACATTTGGGAAGACCTATCTTGCTTTATCGACAGTCTTTACTTGCACTATGTGCTCCGTTCTAAACTAATTTTAAACATGTATGTATGTATGTGTGTCTATCAGTGTAACATGTACTTTATGTGTGTCTGTCAAGTTCAGTCTATTGCTTTTAAGTTAATGTCTATGTTGATTTTAGTTTAAAGTTATAATAATGTTCTTTAAAGTGCCTGAAGCTGCTAAGAAATCTATACCAGCGGCTCCAACACCTTTATTTGCTTTCCAAACAGAGAGGGTGCTTCCAGCCAGAGGTAGAGAGCTTCTTCAATGTTTGTGTCCTTTGTTAAGTCATGGATGTAGTGTGTCTCACTTAAGACCAGTATATGTGACGTGTGTTTGTTTTAACTGTTATTCTTGAGTCATATACAATCTTATTACATTTAGTAATACCTAAAATGTAAATGTTCTTTAAAGTGCCTGAAGGTGCTAGAAGAGTCATTCCTGAAGCAACACAACCAACCATTGAATACCCTGCAGAGAAAATAACTCCAGCTAAAGGTATTCATATATGTGCACAGCATTCTTTTTAAATGTGGAGTTCTTCTGGTTAGTTCTTCATAAAGTTGAATGTCTTTGTTATCTTAAATACTTCATGGTTGTTGTTACCAATTCTACAATCTGAAAGTCTATTTATTTATTTAAGTTCCTGAGGAGAAAAAGAAGACAGTATATGAAGAAATTGTACAAGTACATATTCCAGAAAAAGAAGAAATTATAATTACGAAAGGTACACATCTTCTGCACATCATCTCTTTATTTCTTGCTGTTGTGTCTCTTACTGTACAGCGGTCAGCTGGCAGTACAAAATATATATATATATATATATATATATATATATATATATATATATATATATATATATATATATATATATATATATATATATATATATGTCATTGTCTTTTGTTATGTCACATTATTGTCTCATACAGGTTTTCTCTGCATTAACTTTGGTGTTAATATATGTACATGCAAATTCATACAAGTGAATTAGTCATAACAGTAGATTTATCAGACTAGGAGAGTACATTATACAATATATATATATATATATATATATATATATATATATATATATATATATATATATATATATTTTTTTTTAAATTAATTTTCACTTAAACATATTTTTCAATTTACTGAAGATGTCAAAACAGCTATCTTTGAAGAAGTTACTTCAGTCAGTGTTTCGAGAAAAGGAGTCACTCTAGTGAAAGGTATTTGTCATCAAATTCACCAACTCATACCTTTTTCGTCTTTACCATTCCCATTTACAAACAACTTTACTTTTTATCTTCATTTGTCTTATGTAAGTTTGTCCTGTATGTTTATGTCTTTTTATTCTGTATTCATCGTCCTTTAAACAGTCATATTCTTCTTTGCTAACCTCTTGAGCGCAATATAAATATACATGATACTGTCTTTAAAGTACCTGAAGTGGCTGAAGTAGAAGAATTTGTTGCTGTCTCCCAACTGAAAGTGGAAAATGTTACCCCAGAAAAAGGTACAGAAGACCTTAAAATATGCCGCCTGTATGCAGAGTGAAAATTATATGATTTATACCTCAACATGTTTCTGAAAATGAAAATGAAAATAACCATTAAACAGGTTTCTATATATTGTATAAGTTACGCACATTTAGAGAGTATTTCTTTTTAATTGTAGCAGTAGAATATAGGTTTTACTATTAAAATTCTGAAAACGGTAAATGTTTTTTCAAAGTGCCCACAATTGCCACGAAGAAGGTACCAGAACCTGAGGTTTCAAAACCTGCAGCCAAAAAGAGGAGGAGAAACCAGTAGTTAAACCAGTAAAAGGTAGATGGATAAACCATTTTGACAAACCAACTCATAATTCCATCAATGCTAATCCGTAATCTTATTTATCATGATGTATAAAAATGCATACTGATCTGAATGATTTTCTGGATTACACATTGCTTGTTTTAACAGAAATGTTTGATATCCTCATATTATGGTAAGTATTGTGATACCCAACAACTCTTCTGATGTCTCATGGGTTATTTAAGGAAGTACTTTATTTAGACCATAAAAGTGTTCTGTTATGTACTAACAAAAAAATGTGTTATTCTGTGTGTTGTCCAGTGTTTTCAAAAGCATAGTTTTTATGCGCTTCTTTGCTAATGTGTTCATCCATTACATCTAAAAATACCAGATATCCATTATGAAATATTTTCTTGTTGTGGTTACACTTCCCAAGGTTAAGGCTGCTTTCTTTTATCTATACTAACTTGAATGTTACTTTTTCCGGTAGATTCCAAACCAGAAGAGAAAAAGGTCCCTGTGACAGCTCCAGGAGCAGATACGAAAAAAGGTATGGCGATCAACACATTTTAATCTCAATGTGCAGTGTCTTTTTCTTAGTGTTTTCTTATTTTTCTTTGTGTTTTCTTATTTTCCTTTGTACAAATTTCTTTGTATTTTTGTTAAACATACTGTTGTTTAAAGGGTAAGCATGTGTTCCTGTTGTGTCTGTTTTGTCTGTTTACATGTATCTATGTCTTTTATAATTTGTTAGATGGTCTGAAAGCAACAGTGTTTGAGATCTGAGAATGTGGAATCTGAAAGGACTAGTTCTGTTTTTGTGTTTATATGTGCGTTCCTATTATGTTTAGTGTATGTTTTTTTCTGTTTGTAATAAATGTTTTAAATGTAATGTGAAACCTTTATCACCTCAGAAAAGCCCAGCACGCCACCAAAGATTCTTAAACAAAAAGGTAAAATCCCTACTGAGGAAGAAGAGAAACTAGAAATACCAACCTTAAAGAAAGTAACCAAGATATCAAAAGAGTGGGAAGAGGAAGAACAAACTGTAATACTTAAGAAAGTTAGCAAAATTTCTTCTGAGGAACTTGCAACTGAGTCAGGTATATCACTTAAGAAAGTCACTAAAACAACAACGCATGAGGAAGCAGGCTATGAACTATCATTAAAGAAAGCTGGTATGATTCCTCAAGAGTCGGAATCAGGTATTAAACATGAAGTGCCAGAAGAACATGGTAAAACTCTACAGAGATTTGAAAAAATTACTGTTACACAAGATGCAGAGAAAACTGTTCTCAAGAAGGATGGAACAGTCCCTAGAGACAAAAAACCCAAAGAGCCTGTCATAGCATTGAAAAAGTGGAGAGAATCCCAACACAGGAAAAAGAAAGAAGTGGTGACACTTAAACCATTTGGAAAGGTTCCTAAAGATGAAGCCCCAGCAGAAGCTGAAAAACCAAGTATAAAGATTAAAAAGGGTGAGAGAATTCCTAAGGATGAAATACCCAAAGAACCAGGTACAGCACTGAAAAAGTGGAAAGGATTCCAACACAAGAAAAAGAAAAAGAGGTAGTGACACTTAAACCCTTTGAAAAGAAGCCAAAGATGACGTTCCAGTAGAAACTGAAAAACCAAGTATAAAGATTAAAAGGGTGAACTCCCAATGGAGAGAAAAGAAATGGAGCAACTGACCTTGAAAAAGGGTGAGAGGGTTCCTAAAGATGAATTACCCAAAGAGCCAGAAATAGCACTGAAAAAGTGGAAAGAATCCCAACACAGGAAAAAGAAAAGAAGTGGTGACACTTAAACCATTTGGAAAGGTTACTAAAGATGAAGCCCCAGCAGAAGCTGAAGAACCAGGCATCAAGTTCAAAAAGAGTGAAAGACTTCCAATAGCTGAAAAGAGAAGGAACCAATAACCTTGAGAAGGGGTGAGAGAATTCCTAAGGATGAAATACCCAAAGAACCAGGTGCAGCCCTGAAAAAAGTGGAAAGAATCCCAACACAGGAAAAGAAAAAGAGGTAGTGACACTTAAACCCTTTGAAAAGAAGCCAAAAGATGACGTTCCAGTAGAAACTGAAAAACCAGGTATAAAGATTAAAAAGGTGAACTCCCAATGGAGAGAAAAGAAATGGAGCAACTGACCTTGAAAAAGGGTGAGAGGGTTCCTAAAGATGAATTACCCAAAGAGCCAGAAATAGTATTGAAAAAAGTGGAAAGAATCCCAACACAGGAAAAAGAAAAAGAACCGGATACCGTGAAGAAACCAGACAAGGTTCCAAAAGCAGAAGCACCTCGTGAACCTGTTTTGCCATTAAAGAAACCAGAAAAAATCCATAAAAATGAAAAAGAGCAACCAGCAACCATTCCAATAGATGAACAGCCAACAGTCAAAGGTGTGCCTCTAATCAAAGGTAAAAGTCCAAAGGAAGAGGAAAAACATGTGCAGCTGAAAAAGGTTGGAAAACTTCCACAAGAACCAGAAGAAAAAGATACAGATGTATCACTTAAACATGTCGAGCTTAGCAAACCACTTGTGCAACTTAAGAAGACTCCTTCCCCAAAGTTGATGGAAAGCTGAAGGTTATTGAATCAGTTCCTATAGAAAATATAAAACCAAGCAAAGAAGCTGCTAAAGAACCTCAAGAAAAGCCTACTGTAAAAGAACCTGTGGAAAGGCCCCTCTTCTCAAGAAAACACCTATGAAAACCAAGTCCCCTGAAGAAAAAACCCTGCAGCCCAACTTAAAGTTGGGAAGAGAAGGTGCCAGCAATGGAAGAACTGTCACCTGAAACAATACCACTGAAGAAAATTCCAACACATTTGGAAGAAGAAGAATTTGAAGAAGAACCTGAAGAAGAGGAAGGTGAGGATGAAACCTGGGGGTCAGAACTTTCTGAACGTGAGGAATATGTTTCATCTGAAGACTGGGAAGAACCTTCTGAAAATGAAGAGGAGCTGTTGAGACTCCAGGAAAGACTGGTGAAAGACGAGGTGAGACGGCTGTTGCAGACCTCCATCACTGACCGCCTCACATCCTGTGCTTTGGAAAAAAGTTTTTTTTTACCATAATCTCGAAATATGTGTTGGTCTACCTTTGTCCTCACAATGTTCGCATGAAATATAGTGATGTTCATCTTGTCATAAATGTCTGTCTGCCAAACCTTGTCTGTACAAAAACATCAAGAAAACTTGCTTTTTTCCCATCTTTAACAAAACTAAGGACATATGAAGTCCTTTTTAATATTCATGCAACATTGTGGAAGTACATCTAACAGTGGTTCATTTCATTAATCTGTGGCTTAAAACTCTTCTCCCCATAATCATTTTTTCAGTAAAAATCATGTTTACATCATATTTATTGTGCAGCTGAAAATGCTTTCTTATTACATTAACTTTTGCAATGAGCAGATACATAATGTTACTATCTTACTACAGATGGCAAAGCACCCAAAGCGGAAGCTGGCAGGGGTAGAGGGCTACCAAAAGGTGAGAGGGACAGTCTACAAATGAATAGTCACAAACTTATGCATGCATAATACATAAAAAACAAGATTGGTTTTACACTGATTCTAGTTGGATGAAATGTGCTCCACATCCTTTAGAAAGTATGCCATGATTTTGAGATTTGTATGTACAGTAGTACAGTAGTATTCAACTGATATGCATGGACTCAATTGGAAAATAAATCATACATTTGTTTGAGTGTATACGAAAAAAACAAACAAACATTTTGTTTTTTAATGTATTGGTGTACCTATAACATATTTAAGAATTAAGCACCCACAGTAGTTGTAATAAGTTGGAATGTGCATGTGCCCTTTTTTCTTGCATCTACTTTTAGACTTTTATTAACTCTAATCATAGCTATTAACCCATGTAGATGCATCTTTTTCTATGTCTGTGTAGAAAAAGATCTTGACCATGTATGTGCCATGAAAGTAAAATGTAAGTGTTATTCAGAAAATGGGTTTAAATCCTTTTCTATAAAGATCCGTGAATACCGCCATTTTCCGTGTCAGAACTAGTGGACGAAATATATCATATTCATCTAAATTTATTTAAGCATGTGATATAATGCATTGTTGGTGTTTCAGAGAAGAAACATTCCTCATTTTGCATTGCTTGAAATCTTGTTGGAATCTCGTTGATTCAGTTTTCTTTGCTCTAATCGCATCTCCGGCTATTTTTTTCGACTGAAAGCCTGCATATAAGTGCATCATTCCAACTCATCTTCCAAGCATGCGTGCGATCAAACCCCCAAAAAGATAACGTGTTCAAATCTAAATTTTAGCGAGACAAACACCCTCGCCTGGTGATGGAGATAAGAGGAGGGACTAAGACCTGGTGCTGGAGGTGACAAGCCTCCAGATGAGTCACCTTTGGATTCCAGCTTAAGGCAGTCCCACTGAAGTTTGTCAAAGAACTGAAAGATATTGTTTTAGAAGAAGCAGAGTCTATAGGCGCTGCAGCTGTCTTTGAGTGTCAGATTTCGCCTTCAACTGCAGTCACTTCTTGGATGAAAGATGGAAGCAACTTGAGAGAAAGCCCTAAACACAAATTTACTTCAGATGGTAAAGACAGGAAGTTATCGATTATCGATGTGCAGCTTTCAGATACCGGCGAGTACACATGCATAGCCCGTATCGGCAACAAAGAAAAGACCTCCACAGCAAAACTCATTGTCCAAGGTATTTTGTTTTACTGCATCCTCTTTAAGTCACATGAGTCTAAAATGTTTTAATGATCCCCAAAGACTCATGATTCAATAACAAATGTGTCTTATTTTTGTCAGTGTGTAAGAAATTATATATTCAGATCTAACCTGTGGCTCCAACATTCATAGCATTTTTTTTAATGGGGGCATGAAGACAGTACGCAAATATATTTCTAGAATAGGTGGTGTAGAGCACAATAAATTGCATTTATGTTTTATATTTAGAACTGCCGGTGCGTTTCACAAAGACACTTGAAGAAGAGATGTCAGTCATCAAAGGACAGCCTCTGTACTTGCATGCTGAGCTGAGTAAAGACAGAGATGTGATCTGGAAGAAGGATGGTAAACCTCTTGAAGAAAAGGCTGGCAAGTGCGCAGTGAATGTCATTGGACTGCAGCGTGCTGTCACCCTCTCAGATGCTGATGATTCAGATGCTGGTGTATATTCTGTGGAGACTGGAGACATTAAATGTCAAACAACTGTCAAAGTAATAGGTATGGACTTCAGAATATCTTGTTTTCTTAGTAATGTGTGAAAGAGATTTTGAAATATCAGTTTTAATTTTACTCTCATACAATAATATAACTATTGGCCTTACAGAAGTAATTCGAGATTGGTTGGTGAAACCCTGAGAGACCAACATGTCAAACCGAAAACTACGCTAAGTTTCAATGTGAACTTTATAAGGATACGCCAAACATGAAGTGGTTCAAGGGAGACAATGAGATCCCTATGACTCCAACCGAAAAGACTGAAGTCTTAAAGGATGGAAAACAGCTTACTCTCCTCGTGAAGAACGCTGCTCCAGAAGATGTTGCAGAATATGCTGTAGAGGTTGAAGGTCGAGATACGCAGCTAAACTAACTCTTGGAGGTAAGTAAAGGATTTCATAACCAGTCACAAATATGCACACCTATGATAAACAATGATGTACCATTCTTTATTGTTCATTTAGAACGTGAAGCAGAAATCTTGAAGCCTCTAGAAAGCATTGAAATTTATGAAAAAGAAACTGCCAACTTTGAAACTGAAATTTCTGAGGAAGATGTACCTGGAGAATGGAAACTAAAAGAGGAGGTCTTGCACCGATCACCTGTAAGTTTTTAGCTTGATTTGTAGTATATATTTCCACAATTCTAATAATGCTTCCATAATTTACACAAAATGTATCCCACATGTAGTTTAAAAAAAAAAAAATCCAGGAAGTGTTTAATATTTTAATGCATTGTCTGTTACCTACAATTCTCTATTTTAATAATACAAATGGTACTTCTTTTTCAGACCTGTGAGATCAAGTCAGTGGGTAAGAAACGTCAGCTCACTCTACACAATGTCAAAATCGAACAAGCTGGGGAAGTTGTTTACCAGGCATTAAATGCAATGACTACGGCCATGTTGAAAGTGAAGGGTAAGTTGGATAATAAACCCAGAGACAGAAAGCTGCAGTTAAAGGGTGTTTAAACCAAACACAAAAACAGGAACCAAATAAATATGGTACGAGGGCCAAAATAAAAGGTTCAAACAAAAGAATAACTACATGTTGGTTGGGTATTAGCCTTCAGTAACGCATTGACAACCAATACAGAAATCACAGCACAAGCACAAACACAAACACAAACACAAACAAAAATTCTGTCAACAAACAAAGGAATTCTGGGTCCTTTTCTACATGGGGCCATTCCCAATTAGCACCAATTACACAATTGAATGGGCACACCTGTGATTGCTGGCAGGGACAGATTTAACTCCATCCCTGCCAACCATTACAAACTATTTACAGCAGCAGGGCTTCTACCCTGCCACACAAACCTTGAGAGTTTTTTGGTTTTAAAACATAATCAAAGTGAATCAAGTTTAATGGTGTTTTAACATAATTTGCAGAAGTGGAACTGGACTTCTCTGTGCCACTAAAGGATGTCACTGTGCCAGAGAAAAGACAGGCGAAGTTTGAATGCCTGCTTAACAGAGATATTGAAAAGGTCATGTGGACCAAAGGCACAGATATCATAAAGTCCAGTGATAAATTTGACATTATTGATGATGGAAAGAAGCATATATTGGTCATCAACAATGCTGCTTTTGAGGATGAAGGAGAATACACCATTGAAGTAAATGGCAAGAAGTCCACAGCAAAACTCATTGTAACAGGCAAGTTATTATGTCTTCATGTCAAAGCAGTTTTTGATAAAACAAAGTCTAATCTGTCTAATTGGTAAATAATTTAAATATGTTAATTACAGTCCCAATGATTTTATTTTACTAGTGATAATAGCATATATATATATATATATATATATATATATATATATATATATATATATATATATATATATATATACAAAGTAAACTCTACATTATAAAACCGCTTTTAGTTCAGTAACAGTCTGTAATGTTGTTAACAAGTTAAAATGATTAATTACTGTAAAATAAAATGTTTTTTTGTATTGGTAAAAAATGTAAGCCACAATTTTTATTCACTGTAATATGTCATAACTAGGGCTAGGAGTTTGTCACGGATAATTTGGACATAAATCACGGAGCAGTCACAATCAATGCGTACAAAATCACGGGCAAATAACAGGGGCAGAATAAAGTCATAGGGATTAAAAAAAAGAACTGTCTTTAATAAAAGCATATTGTGGCACATGGTATGCATAGGTTAAACAAAGAACGGCAAGACAAGTAAATGGAATTTCAATTTATTGCTTTTTTATTTGCTCTGCAACGGTGACTACTAAGTAACAGCAGCATAAGCACTGAACTAAGCAGAGAATAAAGATGCAAACAGGGGAAAGAGTAAGCAGACAGGAAGTGTAACACACTTAGGGGCAAGAAATACACACACGAGGATAACACAAAGAGGATGTGGGGCTGACAAGAGACATGTACATTAAATTAAGTGCAACCATACAACAATTAAACAACACATGGAGCAATAATTTAAATTCAATGTATGTCCCGCAGCTTAATGCTGGCAGTTAGTATTGTACATACACACACGCACACACACACACAGACACATACCGAATTTATGAACTGTTAACATAACTTTAATCGAAGAGCATAGTTTGATTCAGTTTTTTTTCTCCAAAAAAAAAAAAAAAACAGGACAGCAAAAATTAAATTATAAAAGAAGACTTGCAGTCTAGCTCTCTTTGTGAAAATAAAAAGTTAAAAAACAATGTCTCTGTGCGCACCGATTTCATCTGTTGTGGTACAAGTTCATTGTTTTTTTTGTATTTTTCTTTTTGCATTTTAATTTGGTACAGCATGTTGTATTTTGAGAGGTTTGTTGGCTTTATGCAGGGTTTTTCAACCTTTTTTTGAAACTGTACCCCTTCTGTCGGGAGGTTTCAGCTAAAATACCCTTTACAATTTTCGCTCACTGAATGGTACCACAGTTGCATTAAAAGGCAGAATAATCTGGTTAACACATTTCTTTTTTCTCCCGTTTAATATAATTTTACACAACAGTCTGGGACTGACAAATTGCTGAGACAGAAAACCAAACAGTAGGCTTAATTCTTAAAACTTGGATGCAAAGAATTAAAAGGTAGTATTTAGGAATCTTTCGCTTTCTATTGGGAAAAGTGATCATAAATAATACAAAATAGTCTGCACTGTAAATGTTTATCACGTTACTATTTACTTCCCACCTCAGCATAATTATGTGTGCCGTTAAAATGTTTACAGTACCATATCAAAAACATTAACCTCAAGATAAAACTATAATTAATTACTTAATAATTGATGGTTGAAAACCCCTGGTTAATGGAACGCCAGTTTTCCCTTGTGGTAGAGAGAAAATGGAACACAATTTACTGACATCCCCGCAAGTCAAGCACATCAGCAAAAATTGTGAACACTAGTAAAAGTCACGGAATCCGTGACACCCGCAACCACCGTGACTAAATCCCAGCCCTAGTCATAACTATTAATTTGTTAACAA
>CM060258.1:50427397-50437053 GCA_030684275.1 Acipenser oxyrinchus oxyrinchus | reverse complement strand
GCAAAACAGAAGCAGACACTGCGAGCAGAAACACAAGATTACCATAGGAGGCTAAAGATCGCAACCTTCTTTGAAGAGGAAGAAGACTCAAATCACATACCCTTCCTACCCAAATCCAACTGGGAACCAAATAACAACCAAGTTCCACAGGAAATCACAGAGATTATTCTTGAAGATCTAAAAACAATACACAGCCTTAACCCAGGTAACTACAAAACAGAAGACAACCTAACAGCACCAGAAAGGATAGCACTTAAGGAATTACAAAACATACCGACATCATTTTCAAACCAGCAGACAAGGGCAGTTCAATAGTAATAATGGATAGAGAAGACTACATCTTTGAAGCCAACAGACAACTAAATAATCTGGAACACTACAGGAAATTAGACGCACCAATTTATCTTGATTCCGCTCAGGAAATTAATAGAATAATACAAACACTAACAGACCAAAAAATAATTACTAGAAAACAAGCACACTATCTCAAGGGGCAGACACACCCAGAGCACGCATTTTTACATGCTACCAAAAATACACAAATCACCAGACACATGGACTATCCCACACACCATACCACCAGGCAGACCGATAGTATCGGATTGCAACAGTGAATCATATAGAATTGCAGAATACATAGACCACTTTTTAAACCCCTATCCACCAAACACACTAGCTACCTTAAAGACACATATGACTTCATAGAAAAAATTAAAACACTCAAACTACCAGAAACAGCTTTTCTCTTCACAATAGATATAGACAGCTTGTACACAAACATAGAGACCAACGCAGGCATTGCAGCTATCAGGAAATGTCTAAATCTAAATCCGGATCCAACCAGACCAGACGAGGAACTGATCAAACTCCTGGAAATCAGCTTAACGAAAAACGACTTTGAATTCGACAACCAATTCTACCTCCAAACCAAAGGAACAGCGATGGGGAAACGCTTTGTGCCATCATATGCTAACATCTACATGGCCGATTGGGAAGAGACAATCCTCCCCAGATGCCCACACAGACCAACTCACTATTTCAGGTACCTAGATGACATTTGGGGCACTTGGACACATAGCATGGAGGAATTTACAAATTTCATCTCGTTACTTAACACACACCACCAGTCCATAAAGGTAAAATACACCACACATAACAGCGAAGTAAACTTTTTAGACACCACCACTTACAAAGGACCACATTTTTCACAAACACACCAACTAGACACCAAAGTATATTTTAAAGAAACTGACACACACACTCTACTACACAAAACCAGCTATCACCCTAAACACACATTTAGAGGTTTAATAAAATCACAGCTACTCAGATTCCACAGAATTTGCACACAACATACTGACTTCCAGGCAGCTACCAAAGTCTTATTCACAGCACTCAAACAAAGGGGGTACTCCTGTTCCTTCCTCAGAGGAATAAGGAAAACCTTCTTAGAACAAAAGCCTAGAGACAACAAAAAGATTATTCCACTTATAACTACCTACTCACATTTTAGTGTGGCAGCTAATTCACAGATAAAACAAAACCTAACCAACAAATTACAAGACACCAACCTGCTTACAGGACACAAGATAATCTCAGCCTACAGAAAAACAAAAACTTGACCAACTATTTAGTGTCCAGTAAACTGCCTTCACTTAATCGCAAACCAACAAAAGCATCACAACACTTCAAGCAACTTTCCGCACTCCGGAGCCAATCCACAGGCATCACATACAACATTCCACAAACCTTTACACAAAACAGCAGGAACTGCATCTACGCAATACAATGCGATACATGCAAAATCATTTACATTGGTGAAACAGGCAACACTATCCGTGTAAGACTAACACAACACATCTATAATATCAAACACAAAAAGAATCACAAACACCTCTAGTAGCACACTTTCTACAACACAACTTGGAATCTCTGAAAATTACAGGGCTGGAGAGGAACCAGAACTGGACAATCGGAGAAAGGAAATGGAGAGAAAAAGACTGGATCAACAAACTACAAACAACTTTCCCGCTAGGCCTGAACATTAGAAACTCCACGATAGACCTACACTAGAAAAGGAGA
Source organism: Acipenser oxyrinchus oxyrinchus (assembly GCA_030684275.1). NCBI lineage: Eukaryota > Metazoa > Chordata > Actinopteri > Acipenseriformes > Acipenseridae > Acipenser > Acipenser oxyrinchus. Next base: position 50,434,971 of record CM060258.1, on the reverse strand, counting down.
TCCAAAACAAAACAAACAAAGAAATTAATCCAAAAGAGCCAGATGGCCAGTGCATCTTTCTTTCCCTGAAAAATCAACCAAGTGTGGAGTTCTCAGGGAAACAAAGTTCCTACCTCACCCTAACCGCCAGCCTCTGACTCAGGAGAAACAAATGTAAGTTTAAAATGTTTTTTTTTTTTTTTTTTTAAATGTTTTTATTTTTATTTTTATCTTCCCACAGAGCTAGACCACAAACTCCAGAGTGACACACACTGAACAAAGGGACTCTGGAAGGTGACCTTAAAACAAGAAGGGTAATTAGCAGCCATTAGCAGCCATTCAGGGCAACATAATCACCTCCAGCAATCTAATCACCCTCATTAAGGGCAGAACAATAGGGGCCTCTAGCCCAGCCCGGAGGGGTGGAGCCACCCAGACTGGAAACGCATAAAACTGCGACCAGCTCATTCAATTTTCAGAACACCTGATGAAGCCTAATGAAGAGGCTAAACGTTGTGTACACCTAGAAGAATAAGAAATTGAGGAAACCAGCAGAGACCAAGGCAAGAGATCCAACAGGACAGGATTCTCTACCATCTCCTGGCTACCCCAACCATAGATTAAATAAGAACTTAGGGCTAAACTCATTTTTCTTTTTCAGGAAATAACCTATTTTTTTCCTTTACAGCAACTAATTTTTCTTTTTCTTTTTCAGGAAATAACCTATTTTTTTCCTTTACAGCAACTAACCAGAAAAACATTTCTCTCTTTTTAGGATATCTTGCAAAAAACTAACCCCTTCCTTTCCCAGCACTTAAATACTGCTGCACCAACACAGCACTCCGAAAGGTAAGTATTGATTGTGTTTGTAGTGGAAACCTAACGGTGCCAACATAAGCTACAAACCAATCATTCACCCACCTCCCACCCCACCTACACAGCACTTCGAAAGGTAAGTATATATTGTTTTTGTAGTGGAAACCTAACGGTGCCAACAGAAGCTACAAATCAATAATTCTCTCATTTCTCACAACCACATACACTCCAGGAACACTACAACACATCACCCTAACCACTCTTTCCTTTCAGCATGATGGAATCCTCCATACACCCAGTAAAGACTTTCTACAGAATGATCCAAACAATCCACCATTTGGACAACGTTAATGAAGCTATCATTAACAACAGAGTACCACCAGGAATGCTGAAACAAACCCACCACTTACAATTCTACATCAAACCAGCCCTGCCAACTCCAGCCACGGCAGAACTCTTAGCAGCCAATGCTAAAAATTGGATGCACACAAATCTTCAAATCCTGCAAATACATTATGAAGATACACTCTCCAGAATACAAACAGACCTGCACAAAATACCAACCAGGAACTGGCAGGAACCATTTCAGAAGGCGAAAACATGGGCCTACAGGAATTTTAGAAAGAAGATCAAGCAGACAACCTTCGAGACAGCTTTTCAAATAGCACAAGAAAATCTGGAGCCACTGCCAGCAACCCAGCAACCCCAGCCGAGCCTTAACAACAACTCCTTCGCAGTGCTGGCAGACAATGAACCTCTGCCCCAGAGACCTCTACCCCAGAGGCCCAACAAACCACACACCAGCAATGTGGCCACCTACATTTCAGAAGAGATAACCAGGATCTCAACCAACCAATCGCAACCAAACAACAACACCAGACAGAGGAGCCCCTTAGACCAACCAACAGAAACAAATGAAGACTGGCTGTACATCAAAGCCCTTACATATGCTGGCCAGCTCAACACACCTACTGGAACCTCTGAACCCACCTCCGACTCCAACCAGACTCCTACACCCAACCACCACCCTATCCCGGACCCTAACCCTAACCCTAACCCTAAACCTAACCCCGACCCTAAACCCAACCCTAATCCTAACCCTAACCCTAACCCTAACCCTAACCCTAACCCTAACCCTAACCCTAACCCTAACCCTAACCCCGACCCTAACCCTAAACCTAACCCCAACCCCAAACCCAAACCTAACCGCAACCCTAACCGCACGCCTATCCCCAACCCATACCCCGCTGCACCCCCACCTCTAACCCTAACCCACACCGCACCCCTACCCAGACACCACCAGAGAACCGACGACTCAGCAACAGTCCAGCAACACTGCCCAGGAGAACCTACCAGGTTCACAGACACATCAACACGGACAAAAAGAACATAGACTGGAGCCTGCAAACTAACAAGAACATTCTCATCATTGGGGACTCCAACCTCCACAGAATCCCGGACCACACCCAGAGCCAAATACAGATTGAAAGCTACCCCGAGCAAAATTCCTACATGCAGCCAACCTTCTGGACAAAGCCAAAACAGATAGAGGAGTGACCAAAGTGATCCTATCATTCGAATCAACAACAAGGACCAGAAAGTCAAAGAGACAGCTATCAAAACCTACAAAGGATGTACAGGTCAGCAAAGACAACCTTCCCAACTGCAGAAATCAAAGTGCCACTGGTGAACTTCTCACGAGCACTAGACATGCAGGCCCAACGAAACTTGGAAGAACTAAATGGATTCATCTCAGCCAACCTACCACACATACCGCTATTACCAACTGAGAAATTCCAAGTAGGCGGAGACAACATCCACTGGACAACCAACACAGCCAAAGATATGCTCCAGCACTGGTGCCAGCATTTAAACTAGGAGACCCCACAAGCCCAAACATCTCCAGGGAGGGGGCATCCAACATAGTCAATCTATGTAAAAACTTCAAACCAACAGAGAGTCAAAACAGCCTTTTGAGCAAAGGCCTCTCCTTCATACCCACACCGCAAACTAAAGCAAAACAGAAGCAGACACTGCGAGCAGAAACACAAGATTACCATAGGAGGCTAAAGATCGCAACCTTCTTTGAAGAGGAAGAAGACTCAAATCACATACCCTTCCTACCCAAATCCAACTGGGAACCAAATAACAACCAAGTTCCACAGGAAATCACAGAGATTATTCTTGAAGATCTAAAACAATACACAGCCTTAACCCAGGTAACTACAAAACAGAAGACAACCTAACAGCACCAGAAAGGATAGCACTTAAGGAATTACAAAACATACCGACATCATTTTCAAACCAGCAGACAAGGGCAGTTCAATAGTAATAATGGATAGAGAAGACTACATCTTTGAAGCCAACAGACAACTAAATAATCTGGAACACTACAGGAAATTAGACGCACCAATTTATCTTGATTCCGCTCAGGAAATTAATAGAATAATACAAACACTAACAGACCAAAAAATAATTACTAGAAAACAAGCACACTATCTCAAGGGGCAGACACACCCAGAGCACGCATTTTTACATGCTACCAAAAATACACAAATCACCAGACACATGGACTATCCCACACACCATACCACCAGGCAGACCGATAGTATCGGATTGCAACAGTGAATCATATAGAATTGCAGAATACATAGACCACTTTTTAAACCCCTATCCACCAAACACACTAGCTACCTTAAAGACACATATGACTTCATAGAAAAAATTAAAACACTCAAACTACCAGAAACAGCTTTTCTCTTCACAATAGATATAGACAGCTTGTACACAAACATAGAGACCAACGCAGGCATTGCAGCTATCAGGAAATGTCTAAATCTAAATCCGGATCCAACCAGACCAGACGAGGAACTGATCAAACTCCTGGAAATCAGCTTAACGAAAAACGACTTTGAATTCGACAACCAATTCTACCTCCAAACCAAAGGAACAGCGATGGGGAAACGCTTTATGCCATCATATGCTAACATCTACATGGCCGATTGGGAAGAGACAATCCTCCACAGATGCCCACACAGACCAACTCACTATTTCAGGTACCTAGATGACATTTGGGGCACTTGGACACATAGCATGGAGGAATTTACAAATTTCATCTCGTTACTTAACACACACCACCAGTCCATAAAGGTAAAATACACCACACATAACAGCTAAGTAAACTTTTTAGACACCACCACTTACAAAGGACCACATTTTTCACAAACACACCAACTAGACACCAAAGTATATTTTAAAGAAACTGACACACACACTCTACTACACAAAACCAGCTATCACCCTAAACACACATTTAGAGGTTTAATAAAATCACAGCTACTCAGATTCCACAGAATTTGCACACAACATACTGACTTCCAGGCAGCTACCAAAGTCTTATTCACAGCACTCAAACAAAGGGGTACTCCTGTTCCTTCCTCAGAGGAATAAGGAAAACCTTCTTAGAACAAAAGCCTAGAGACAACAAAAAGATTATTCCACTTATAACTACCTACTCACATTTTAGTGTGGCAGCTAATTCACAGATAAAACAAAACCTAACCAACAAATTACAAGACACCAACCTGCTTACAGGACACAAGATAATCTCAGCCTACAGAAAAACAAAAACTTGACCAACTATTTAGTGTCCAGTAAACTGCCTTCACTTAATCGCAAACCAACAAAAGCATCACAACACTTCAAGCAACTTTCCGCACTCGGAGCCAATCCACAGGCATCACATACAACATTCCACAAACCTTTACACAAAACAGCAGGAACTGCATCTACGCAATACAATGCGATACATGCAAAATCATTTACATTGGTGAAACAGGCAACACTATCCGTGTAAGACTAACACAACACATCTATAATATCAAACACAAAAAGAATCACAAACACCTCTAGTAGCACACTTTCTACAACACAACTTGGAATCTCTGAAAATTACAGGGCTGGAGAGGAACCAGAACTGGACAATCGGAGAAAGGAAATGGAGAGAAAAAGACTGGATCAACAAACTACAAACAACTTTCCCGCTAGGCCTGAACATTAGAAACTCCACGATAGACCTACACTAGAAAAGGAGATCCAAAACAAAACAAACAAAGAAATTAATCCAAAAGAGCCAGATGGCCAGTGCATCTTTCTTTCCCTGAAAAATCAACCAAGTGTGGAGTTCTCAGGGAAACAAAGTTCCTACCTCACCCTAACCGCCAGCCTCTGACTCAGGAGAAACAAATGTAAGTTTAAAATGTTTTTTTTTTTTTTTTAAATGTTTTTATTTTTATTTTATCTTCCCACAGAGCTAGACCACAAACTCCAGAGTGACACACACTGAACAAAGGGACTCTGGAAGGTGACCTTAAAACAAGAAGGGTAATTAGCAGCCATTAGCAGCCATTCAGGGCAACATAATCACCTCCAGCAATCTAATCACCCTCATTAAGGGCAGAACAATAGGGGCCTCTAGCCCAGCCCGGAGGGGTGGAGCCACCCAGACTGGAAACGCATAAAACTGCGACCAGCTCATTCAATTTTCAGAACACCTGATGAAGCCTAATGAAGAGGCTAAACGTTGTGTACACCTAGAAGAATAAGAAATTGAGGAAACCAGCAGAGACCAAGGCAAGAGATCCAACAGGACAGGATTCTCTACCATCTCCTGGCTACCCCAACCATAGATTAAATAAGAACTTAGGGCTAAACTCATTTTTCTTTTCAGGAAATAACCTATTTTTTTTCCTTTACAGCAACTAATTTTTCTTTTTCTTTTCAGGAAATAACCTATTTTTTTCCTTTACAGCAACTAACCAGAAAAAACATTTCTCTCTTTTAGGATATCTTGCAAAAAACTAACCCCTTCCTTTCCCAGCACTTAAATACTGCTGCACCAACACAGCACTCCGAAAGGTAAGTATTGATTGTGTTTGTAGTGGAAACCTAACGGTGCCAACATAAGCTACAAACCAATCATTCACCCACCTCCCACCCCACCTACACAGCACTTCGAAAGGTAAGTATATATTGTTTTTGTAGTGGAAACCTAACGGTGCCAACAGAAGCTACAAATCAATAATTCTCTCATTTCTCACAACCACATACACTCCAGGAACACTACAACACATCACCCTAACCACTCTTTCCTTTCAGCATGATGGAATCCTCCATACACCCAGTAAAGACTTTCTACAGAATGATCCAAACAATCCACCATTTGGACAACGTTAATGAAGCTATCATTAACAACAGAGTACCACCAGGAATGCTGAAACAAACCCACCACTTACAATTCTACATCAAACCAGCCCTGCCAACTCCAGCCACGGCAGAACTCTTAGCAGCCAATGCTAAAAATTGATGCACACAAATCTTCAAATCCTGCAAATACATTATGAAGATACACTCTCCAGAATACAAACAGACCTGCACAAAATACCAACCAGGAACTGGCAGGAACCATTTCAGAAGGCGAAAACATGGGCCTACAGGAATTTTAGAAAGAAGATCAAGCAGACAACCTTCGAGACAGCTTTTCAAATAGCACAAGAAAATCTGGAGCCACTGCCAGCAACCCAGCAACCCCAGCCGAGCCTTAACAACAACTCCTTCGCAGTGCTGGCAGACAATGAACCTCTGCCCCAGAGACCTCTACCCCAGAGGCCCAACAAACCACACACCAGCAATGTGGCCACCTACATTTCAGAAGAGATAACCAGGATCTCAACCAACCAATCGCAACCAAACAACAACACCAGACAGAGGAGCCCCTTAGACCAACCAACAGAAACAAATGAAGACTGGCTGTACATCAAAGCCCTTACATATGCTGGCCAGCTCAACACACCTACTGGAACCTCTGAACCCACCTCCGACTCCAACCAGACTCCTACACCCAACCACCACCCTATCCCGGACCCTAACCCTAACCCTAACCCTAAACCTAACCCTAACCCTAAACCCAACCCTAATCCTAACCCTAACCCTAACCCTAACCCTAACCCTAACCCTAACCCTAACCCTAACCCTAACCCTAACCCTAACCCTAACCCTAACCCTAACCCCAACCCCAAACCCAAACCTAACCGCAACCCTAACCGCACGCCTATCCCCAACCCATACCCCGCTGCACCCCCACCTCTAACCCTAACCCACACCGCACCCCTACCCAGACACCACCAGAGAACCGACGACTCAGCAACAGTCCAGCAACACTGCCCAGGAGAACCTACCAGGTTCACAGACACATCAACACGGACAAAAAGAACATAGACTGGAGCCTGCAAACTAACAAGAACATTCTCATCATTGGGGACTCCAACCTCCACAGAATCCCGGACCACACCCAGAGCCAAATACAGATTGAAAGCTACCCCGAGCAAAATTCCTACATGCAGCCAACCTTCTGGACAAAGCCAAAACAGATAGAGGAGTGACCAAAGTGATCCTATCATTCGAATCAACAACAAGGACCAGAAAGTCAAAGAGACAGCTATCAAAACCTACAAAGGATGTACAGGTCAGCAAAGACAACCTTCCCAACTGCAGAAATCAAAGTGCCACTGGTGAACTTCTCACGAGCACTAGACATGCAGGCCCAACGAAACTTGGAAGAACTAAATGGATTCATCTCAGCCAACCTACCACACATACCGCTATTACCAACTGAGAAATTCCAAGTAGGCGGAGACAACATCCACTGGACAACCAACACAGCCAAAGATATGCTCCAGCACTGGTGCCAGCATTTAAACTAGGAGACCCCACAAGCCCAA
>CM060258.1:50384897-50422397 GCA_030684275.1 Acipenser oxyrinchus oxyrinchus | reverse complement strand
GTCAGTATAGCACAGCATGCTAGTGAACTAGCCCACTGCACCACCTGTCTCCTTGTGACAGTCTAGTAGTTCAACCTTGTATATGAGATGAGCTTCCCTTGTCAGAGATCACACGCTGGAGTTGAGAATCCTGGCGCTAGTTACACAGTCACAGAGTTTCATGCCACTGAAAAGAGGAGGGATTATGAAACACACTCCTATTACACAGCAGGGCTCGGAGGTAAATACCAGGGATACCAGGGTCAAGGTTATCAGTGTTAATACTAATCATATATAATAACTATGTGGCTTACATAGGAACATGTGTTTTTTATATTGTATCCCTCGTCAAGCTGTGGAATCTGATTCCACTTCCAGCAGGTTGACTTTGTGCAAAGTTTCTATTCTGATGTAAACTTTCATCCCCCTAGCACTGTACTGTCTCCACTAATTCATTATTACTGATGAAACAACGTGAGCGCCAATACTTCCTCAATAGGTAAAGCTAGCGCTGCTGTTCAGGGTGCTGCTCAATGCCTTGTTCAGTGGGTGTGCTGCTGATAAACCCCAGACTGGAGCATGGTTAGGATCTGGGGCTGCTCAATGCCTTGCTCAGTGGGTGTGCTGCTGGTAATACAAGAATGTCCAGAGGTTTTCTTGTTTAAGTGTCGGTAGCGTACTTCTATTCGTTTGCACACAGAGAGGGAGAGGGGGAGAAGGGAGGGGAGGGCTGCAGCAGCATTCCTCAGTCCAGGAAGGACAGCTCCATGCACTCCACAGCCTCAGGGTGAAGCATGTGGGTCGCCAGCCGCTCCATATCATCAAGGCTCAACAAGCGCAGCCTCCACTCATAATCCTGCGAGAGAGGCAGAGGGAGAGACATGTCACAACTACACGCTGGTCTACATCTGCATTTCAGAGTCTGTGTGCTGCATCTGTGTGTTTGTGCTGCAGTGTCTGTGTGTGTGCCTGTATAACAGTGTGTTTGTGCTGCACCTGGGATTGTGTATCAGCACACAACCAGAGCAATCGAGAAGCACAGTGAGGGGACGGAGGATCAGGAATATCAGCACACAACCAGAGCAATCGAGAAGCACAGCGAGGGGATGGAGGATCAGGAATATCAGCACACAATCAGAGCAATCGAGAAGCACAGTGAGGGGATGGAGGATCAGGAACACACGCACACAACCAGAGCAATCGAGAAGCACAGCGAGGGGATGGAGGATCAGGAATATCAGCACACAATCAGAGCAATCGAGAAGCACAGCGAGGGGGTGGAGGATCAGGAATATCAGCACACAACCAGAGCAATCGAGAAGCACAGCGAGGGGATGGAGGATCAGGAACACACGCACACAACCAGAGCAATCGAGAAGCACAGCGAGGGGATGGAGGATCAGGAACACACGCACACAACCAGAGCAATCGAGAAGCACAGTGAGGGGACGGAGGATCAGGAATATCAGCACACAACCAGAGCAATCGAGAAGCACAGCGAGGGGATGGAGGATCAGGAACACACGCACACAACCAGAGCAATCGAGAAGCACAGCGAGGGGATGGAGGATCAGGAATATCAGCACACAACCAGAGCAATCGAGAAGCACAGCACTCCTGTGTCAACATCTGCCACCATGCAAATGCACTTATTGTCATTTAAAACTGGATTTGTATTAAGAACATAAGAACATAAGAAAGTTTACAAACGAGGAGGCCATTCGGCCCATCTTGCTTGTTTGATTGTTAGTAGCTTATTTTAAAGTGTTCTGATTTGCAGCACCGCAGTTCAACCCACTCTGTGATGTTTTTACCAAACAACCGCTGAGTTGCCCAATCCCAGCTGTTCCAGCGAGGCAGCTTCTGAGAACGAATTCCTTTGAAAAGATTGTGCAAGTAAGGCTTGTGTGTCAATTGTCGATACACAAGGTGGCTTCATTGAGCACACGGTATGAGGAGGCGCACAAAGCAAAGGGATACTGCAGCTGTTTAGTCTTGCTTACAGTCTCACTCACGTTTCTCTCTCATTCTCACTTCCTGTACCCCTACATAAAGGTGACCCCCAATCAATATAGCCAGGGAAATCCCTCCTGTCAAACCGCACCCTGCTGATCAGAGCTCACAAAGAGAAACACATTATTAGAAGCCACTCAGCAAACAGTCACAAGTAAACAAACATCACGTGGGTCCGGCAGGTCATTTGTCATTAACAATCCGGGATTCAAAAACAACCGCTGCACGGAATAATAAACAAAGTAAACGGGTGCATTCACCTGGTTTAACAAGCTCTGTCCCTCGTAGTCTTTGCAAAACAATAGCAAACGCCTCCTAGATTGGCTTCCTTCTTCCACAAACTAACATATTATATTAAATATACTTGTTGGACCTCATTAATTCGGAGCGGCTCCGACAAGCGGCTGCGGTAACCTCTGCTGTTTACAACGGATAGAAAACCTCAACCAGACAGACAAGGCTTTAGCTTTCATTTCCTATCCAATGCTACCCTCGTGTGGACATTTAGCAGAACGGCTTTCAAGTGGTTGAAATGAGTGTTAACTAATTTTGGTTCATAAGGTCGAATGAAACCTGCTGAATAATGTTACGTTAACATATTTAATTACACACTGCGTTGTAGTTGTCTACATACTTCACTAAAAACGGAACAATTGATAAATGTGACATTTCAAAATCTAACGCTGTCCATTTTTTAAACTGCTGCTGTGTCAATATAATATTCGTCATGAATCTTGGTTAAATTTTTATACTGTGTTATTAAATTATTACAGTTACGTTCAATCGTATTTACTTTTGGAAAGAGTTTAAATCGCTATAAAAGAGAACTGGTTTAAAACCATTGTTTTGTTTGGTTATTTCGAAACTGCCTGTTTTAAAATATGACCGCTAGGAAAACAATTATTAACCAGAGACATGAAAATATAATATTTTTAGAATATTGATGTAGACCCGTGAACTAGAAAATGTTTTATTAATAATAAATAAATATTTTTAACATTTGCGCACGTAGGACAGACATAACAGAGGCAGAAGTGTTAAAGGGACTAGGAGCTCTTAAAATAAACAAATCCCCTGGGCCGGATGAGATCCTCTCAATAGTTGCTCAAAGCAATGGAAGAAGTTATTTACAAACCGCTAACCAAGATCATGCAACAGTCTCTTGACACAGGGGTTGTACCGACAGACTGGAAAATTGCAAATGTAATACCAGTCCACAAAAAGGGAGACAAAACAGAACCAGATAACTACAGACCAATAAGCCTGACTTCTATTATATGTAAACTTATGGAAACTATAATAAGATCTAAAATGGAAAATTACCTATATGGTAACAATATCCTGGGAGACAGTCAGCATGGTTTTAGGAAAGGGAGATTGTGTCTAACTAACCTGCTTGATTTTTTTGAGGATGCAACATCGACAATGGATCATTGCAAAGCATACGACATGGGTTATTTCGATTTCCAGAAAGCGTTTGACAAAGTCCTGCATAAAAGATTAATTCTCAAACTGAACGCAGTAGGGATTCAAGGAAATGCATGCACATGGATTAGGGAGTGGTTAACATGTAGAAAACAGAAAGTACTGATTAGAGGAGAAACCTCAAAATGGAGCGAGGTAAACAGTGGTGTACCACAGGGATCATTATTAGGTCCTCTGCTATTCCTAATCTAATGACATAGATTCTGGTATAATAAGCAAACTTGTTAAATTTGCAGACAACACAAAAATAGAAGGAGTGGCAAACACTGTTGCAGCAGCAAAGGTCATTCAAAATGATCTAGACAGCATTTCTAGATCACTATGATCATAGATCATAGTTTCAAGTATCATAGTACAAGTATTATTACTTGTACTGTGATACTTGAAATGTATTTGCTTACAATTGTAAGTCGCCCTGGATAAGGGTGTCAGCTAAGAAATAAATAATAATAATAATAATAATAATAATAATAATAATAATAATAATAATAATAATAATAATAATAATAATAATAATAATTCAGAACTGGGCAGACACATGGCAAATGACATTTAATAGAGAAAAGTACTGCATGCAGGCAATAAAAATGTGCATTATAAATATCATATCGGAGATACCGAAATTGAAGAAGGAATCTATGAAAAAGACCTAGGAGTTTATGTTGACTCAGAAATGTCTTCATCTAGACAATGTGGGGAAGCTATAAAAAAAGGCCAACAAGATGCTCGGATGTATTGTGAGAAGTGTTGAATTTAAATCAAGGGAAGTAATGTTAAAACTTTACAATGCATTAGTAAGACCTCACCTAGAATATTGTGTTCAGTTCTGGTCACCTCGTTACAAAAAGGATATTGCTGCTCTAGAAAGAGTGCAAAGAAGAGCGACCAGAATTATCCCGGGTTTAAAAGGCATGTCGTATGCAGACAAGCTAAAAGAATTGAATCTATTCAGTCTTGAACAAAGAAGACTACGTGGTAATCTGATTCAAGCATTAAAAATCCTAAAAGATATAGACAATGTCGACCCAGGGGACTTTTTTGACCTGAAAAAAGAAACAAGGACCAGGGGTCACAAATGGAGATTAGATAAAGGGGCATTCAGAACAGAAAATAGGAGGCACTTTTTTACACAAAGAATTGTGAGGGTCTGGAACCAACTCCCCAGTAATGTTGTTGAAGCTGACACCATGGGATCCTTCAAGAAGCTGCTTGATGAGATTCTGGGATCAATAAGCTACTAACAACCAAACGAACAAGATGGGCTGAATGGCCTCCTCTCGTTTGTAAACTTTCTTATGTTCTTATGTTCTTATGCAAATTAGGTAACACGATTCTAAGTTTGGATTCGCTAACTGTGTGCGCCAATCAGGAGTCATCTACTTTATAACTCATTTTATCCAATCAGATTGTTTAAGACAAGACCCAACAGTTCCACCTCCTCGCCACACGGCGGCAGCATCTGAAGAGAATTCAATTCAAACGACTCTAAAGCCCGTCTTTCAGGCAGATTCCTGTTTAATTGGTTGTTATGTTTGGTTTGGTTATTTCGGAATGGTCTGTTTTAAAATATGAAAAATACTAAAACAATTATTCACCAGAAACATGACAATATTTTAATATTTTTAAAATACTTGTGTGGACACGTGTGCTATAACTTTTATTTGACATATGTTTTTAAACAGGTGCGCAAGCTAGACACCTAGCGGGTCTATGCAAATTAGGTATTGCGTTTCTAAGTTTTGATTCGCTAACTGTGTGCACCAATCAGATTGAGCTATTTTCTTAGCTTTTTTTTCTCCAATCAGATTATTTAAGATTTGACGTTACAGTTCCCCTTCCTCGCTGCACGGTGGAGCAGAGTGATTATTGGCGGTATAAGCGTGTTATTTTAGCGTATTGCCTTGACATAACAGTTCCGCTTTTGCACCACACGGTGGCGCATTGGTAAGGAATACGTCAAATAATCGTTCATCAATTGCGCTGCTTCTTATTAATGGGTAAGGGGTTTCTTATGATATAACCTCGTATTACTATTTTTTTTTATACATTTTTAATAGATTTTCAGTATTTCAGGTTGTCGTTCCACTTGTATTGTGTATGTCAGTGTAGCAATTACGAGGGCAAGGCGTTTTAAGATTTGTGTCTCCAGTAAGATTGAAGAAATATCTTATAAAATTGTTCATGCAAAACGCATCCTAGTTAACTTTCAAATTGACATCGATTACAATTGTGTGTTTTGTAAAAACAAACTGTATGGTATTTATTTGATCACTGTGTTTGTACAAATATGTTTTAGTGATATGCAGCATTACACACTGAGTCTGGGCGGTAAACAGATCAGATTCAGTGATGTTGTGCTTTACTTTTCAAAAACGTGACATGGAACATGATGTGTGTGTGTGTGTGTGTGTGTGTGTGTGTATATATATATATATATATATATATATATATATATATATATATATAATCTGTTTGACAGATGTTTTGAGCTGGTACCGTATGAAATGAATGTGTTTGACAGATGTTTTGTGCTGGTACTGTATGTAATGAATGTGTTTGAAAGATGTTCTGTGCTGGTACTGTATGTAATGAATGTGTTTGAAAGATGTTCTGTGCTGGTACTGTATGTAATGAATCTGTTTGAAAGATGTTCTGTGCTGGTACTGTATGTAATGAATGTGTTTGAAAGATGTTCTGTGCTGGTACTGTATGTAATGAATCTGTTTGAAAGATGTTCTGTGCTGGTACTGTATGTAATGAATGTGTTTGAAAGATGTTCTGTGCTGGTACTGTATGTAATGAATGTGTTTGAAAGATGTTCTGTGCTGGTACTGTATGTAATGAATCTGTTTGAAAGATGTTCTGTGCTGGTACTGTATGTAATGAATGTGTTTGAAAGATGTTCTGTGCTGGTACTGTATGTAATGAATCTGTTTGAAAGATGTTCTGTGCTGGTACTGTATGTAATGAATGTGTTTGAAAGATGTTCTGTGCTGGTACTGTATGTAATGAATCTGTTTGAAAGATGTTCTGTGCTGGTACTGTATGTAATGAATCTGTTTGAAAGATGTTCTGTGCTGGTACTGTATGTAATGAATGTGTTTGAAAGATATTCTGTGCGGGTACTGTATGTAATGAATCTGTTTGAAAGATGTTCGCTGCAGTATAGTTTGTATTGTTTGGATAAGGAAGTCCCCAGTGTGTTTTTTATCCCATGTATTTTATTTGTTAATATATCATAAATGAGGTAGTTAGTCCAATAAAAGCTATATCACCACTCATGCTCTCATAATATTATAACTGACGTGCACTTCACTAAGATGGCCGACGCTGGCTTCACCAAATGGTGACGTTTTGCTGCAGCGGCCATCTTGGATTTGAGAGTGAACTGGAGACCACACTGGATGTGGTGTGTACGGCACGCGTTTAATCACAGAATAAACCATTTAATTCATCAGAATGCTCGCTGGCACAACGAGGATATAACGGTATTCGACACCGCATATGAATATACTTTTAATGAGGGTAAAATAGAAATGCAGTAAATACGGCAACACAAAAACCTTCCAATCGTCGCCGCTCCGGAGAATGTTGCGCAGTATCCCGAGCCCTCTGCCGGGAGAGAGAGCTTGCAAGTGGGGTAGACACTGAGAAACCCTGGGACACACGGTTGTGGACCTAGCCCAATTGCTTGTTCGTTTGTATTAGTATCCTTCGGTTAAATGTGTTAGGTTGTTGTATTTGTGAAATCTGGCAGGACAATACGCACCCAGTTGCTAAGTAACGGCGCTGTTATATTGTGTGTTATTATTATTTAATAACCTGGTGGCAGGGCTCTGTGTACACGCATTTGATTATGACGAGTCACAGGTACATGGTCGTCTAGTTACTGTTAAAACAACATCCACGACCGCGCTGCCGTGATGATCGACCACCGCCCCGTGGTTTTGAGCCCGCAGAGCCCGAGAGAGCCGCTGGGCTCCACCGAGCTCTCCATGCCCCGGGACCGAGTCTCGCTTCAGAAAAGCAACGTGTGCTCTCGCTCATACTTCGTCGTGGTCATGGTGTTTGTGCATGTGTACATAATCAATGTCATCGCGTTGCTGCTCTACGTGCATTACAACAACGGCCCCGGGGACAGCTCTGCTGTGGACGGCCAGGACTCTGCTAACCCGTCCTTCGGTAACACCGGGGCGCACCCGCACCCACTGCCGCTGCCCGTGAACCCGGATCCCGGGCCAGACGCTATGTATCTCCCTCGCCTGGAAGGCATCAAGGTATGTGTCCCGAACCGAGAGGATCTGATGAGAAGTGGCTGTTTACAGACAGTCATTCAGATGCAAAGAGAAGCTAGACGAACATTCTACTTAGCCTTGTTAATCTTGCGTAATTGTAATCACTTTGTTTCAGATAAACGTGATGCGCTGTATGCTGCAGATGTGCGTTGCAGGGTAGATTGACAGACGCCGTAGCTGTTATTGTAGGGTGTCCTATGTTGGTAATGTTAGCCACTTCGCTCTAGGATTTCAGTTCAGTTTAGTCGCTGCTTTCCTTATAGCGTTTAAAAAGTAACACAGCCAAAGGGCAGAGCTGGATCTTGAGCGCCTTATTCAGGGTGACCATTAACAGGTTTGGTTATCTGGTACCTTTGAGAAGCTGCTACATGGTTAGGAGCACGTAAAACCTTCCTGTGACGTCACGCTCGGATAATTTGATTGCTTAAGTCTGAATCTTATAAGTAAAAGTGGTTGAGTGGTTTTAGAGAAGGTGCAGATGTATTGATTAATGAATCCACAGTCGGAACAATTCAACACAAAATCAAATTCCATTTTATTAAGCAACAGTTAGTTAATAATTCTAGTATTACACATTTCAACCCTAACACTTACAGAAGGCTTGCGATTTCACTTGTGCGTTTCCTATTGCCTGCTAAAAATACTACACTTATACACTAACAATGTAAAGAAAGGTTTTCATAATTACAAACTGTGACTACGCTTCTTTGCTTAGTATAACTTTGAACACAGTTCTGTGTGCCTAACACTGTCCTGGTGGATAAAGCACTCTCATAACACAGAGTGTTGAAACAGGACGGCCCCTGTAGCCAATGGTTAGGGTGTCTCTTTCTCCCTTGTTACCCTGGGAGGGCCCGAGGGTGGTTCCTCTCAGCTGTGATTTCACTGTGTGCTGTTCTTGTGTGTGCACAGGTGGGACATGTACAGAAGGTGGCGCTGGTGCCAAACAAAGTCCATGAGCTGAAGACGCTCAGCATGAAACCCCTGCTCTTCGGTGAGTGAGCAGCACAGCGCCAGACCCTGCGGCGCAGCGCAGACCCTGCGGCGCAGCGCCAGACCCTCCACGGCGCCAGCGCAGACCCCCAGCGGCGCAGCGCAGACCCTCGCAAACACAGCGCCAGACGCTCGCGAGCGCCAGCGCAGACCCTCGCGGCGCAGCGCAGACCCTCGCGGCGCAGCGCAGACCCTGCGGCGCAGCGCAGACGCTCGCGAGCGCAGCGCAGACCCTCGCGGCGCAGCGCAGACCCTCGCGAGCGCAGCGCAGACCCTCGCGAAGCGCAGCGCAGACCCTCGCGAGCGCAGCGCAGACCCTCGCGGCGCAGCGCAGACCCTCGCGGCGCAGCGCAGACCCTCGCGGCGCAGCGCAGACCCTCACGGCGCCAGCGCGAGACCCTCACGGCGCAGCGCAGACCCTCGCGGCGCAGCGCAGACCCTCGCAAACACAGCGCAGACCCTCGCGACGCGCAGCGCAGACCCTCGCGGCGCAGCGCAGACCCTCGCGGCGCAGCGCAGACCCTCGCGGCGCAGCGCAGACCCTCGCGAGCACAGCACAGACCCTCGCGGCGCAGCGCAAACCCTCGCAAGCGCAGCGCAGACCCTCGCGGCGCAGCGCAGACCCTCGCGGCGCAACGCAGACCCTCGCGGCGCAGCGCAGACCCTCGCGGCGCAGCGCAGACCTTCAGCGAAACGCGCAGCGCAGACTTCAGCGGCGCAGCGCAGACCCTCCTGGCGCAGCGCGAGACCCTCCGGCGCAGCGCAGACCAGCGGCGCAGCGCAGACCCTCGCAAACGCAGCGCAGACGCTCGCGAAGCGCAGCGCAGAGCAGCTCGCGGCGCAGCGCAGACCCTCACGGCGCAGCGCAGACCCTCGCGAGCGCAGCGCAGACCCTCGCGAGCGCAGCGCAGACCCTCGCAAACGCAGCGCAGACCCTCGCGAGTGCAGCGCAGACCCTCGCAAACGCAGCGCAGACCCTCGCAGACGCAGCGCAGACCCTCGCAAACGCAGCGCAGCCGCTTCGCGGCGCAGCGCAGACCCTCGCGGCGCAGCGCAGACCCTCGCAAACACAGCGCCAGGCAGCTTCGCGGCGCAGCGCAGAGCCTTCGCAAACACAGCGCAGACGCTTCGCGGCGCAGCGCAGACCCTCGCAAACACAGCGCAGGCGGCTTCGCGGCGCAGCGCAGACCCTCGCGGCGCAGCGCAGACCCTCAGCGCGCCAGCGCAGACCCTCGCAGACGCTTCGCGGCGCAGCGCAGACCCTCGCAAACACAGCGCAGACGTTCGCGGCGCAGCGCAGACCCTCGCAAACACAGCGCCAGGCGCTGTGGCGCAGCGCAGGCGCTTCAGCGGCGCAAGCGCGCAGACCCTCGCGGCGCAGCGCAGACCCTCGCATGAGCGCTTCGCGGCGCAGCGCAGACCCTCGCAAACACAGCGCAGATGCTCGCGAGCGCAGCGCAGACCCTCGCAAACACTCACAAGCACAGCGTGTGCATGTGAGGGTGTAATCGAATGACATCTTCATTCACTTACAAATCACATCAGTACAGTGATAGTGTTTTAAACAGAGAGGGTTCTGCCTCGCTCCAGACTGCTCCCCAGTCACACTGCAGTTACCAGTGTAACCCTGAACCTCTCCCCCAGAGATCTCTGGCTTCCTGTCTGATGAAGAGTGTCGTCTCCTCATTCATCTGGCCAAGCTGAAGGGGCTGCAGGAGAGCCAGGTGATGATCCCAGAGGGAGGGGACGAGCTGGCAGAGCAGCTGGAGATCAGCCAAGAGGAAATCTTCAATCTGCTGGACCACAACCAGGACGGGCAGCTGCAGCTACAGGAGGTACAGGGAGCAGAGCATTGTGCTACACACAATATATATATACTAGAGCAGAGCATTGTGCTATACACAGAATATATATACCAGGGAACAGAGCATTGTGCTACACACAGAATATATATACCAGGGAACAGAGCATTGTGCTACACACTGAATATATATACCAGGGATCAGAGCATTGTGCTACACTCAGACTGTATACCAGAGCAGAGCATTGTGCTACACACTGAATATATATACCAGGGAACAGAGCATTGTGCTACACACTGAATATATATACCAGGGATCAGAGCATTGTGCTACACACTGAATATATATACCAGAGCAGAGCATTGTGCTACACACTGAATATATATACCAGGGATCAGAGCATTGTGCTACACACTGAATATATATACCAGAGCAGAGCATTGTGCTACACACTGAATATATATACCAGAGCAGAGCATTGTGCTACACACTGAATATATATACCAGAGCAGAGCATTGTGCTACACACTGAATATATATACCAGAGCAGAGCATTGTGCTACACACTGAATATATATATACCAGGGATCAGAGCATTGTGCTACACACTGAATATATATACCAGGGATCAGAGCATTGTGCTACACTCAGACTGTATACCAGAGCAGAGCATTGTGCTACACACTGAATATACACTACCGTTCAAAAGTTTGGGGTCACTTAGAAATTTCCTTGTTTTCGAAAGAAAAGCAATTTTTTTGTCCATTAAAATAACATCAAATTGATCAGAAATACAGTGTAGACATTGTTAATGTTGTAAATGACTATTGTAGCTGGAAACGGCTGATTTGTAATGGAATATCTACATAGGCGTACAGAGGCAACCATCAGTCCTGTGTTCCAATGGCACGTTGTGTTTGCTAATCCAAGTTTATCATTTTAAAAGGCTAATTGATCATTAGAAAACCCTTTTGCAATTATGTTAGCACAGCTGAAAACTGTTGTGCTAATTAAAGAAGCAATAAAACTGGCCTTCTTTAGACTAGTTGAGTATCTGGAGCATCAGCAATTGTGGGTTCGATTACAGGCTCAAAATGGCCAGAAACAAAGAACTTTCTTCTTCGTCAGTCTATTCTTGTTCTGAGAAATGAAGGCTATTCCATGCGAGAAATTGCCAAGAAACTGAAGATCTCGTACAACGCTGTGTACTACTCCCTTCACAGAACAGCGCAAACTGGCTCTAACCAGAATAGAAAGAGGAATGGGAGGCCCCGGTGCACAACTGAGCAAGAGGACAAATACATTAGAGTGTCTAGTTTGAGAAACAGACGGCTCACAGGTCCTCAACTGGCAGCTTCATTAAATAGTACCCGCAAAACACCAGTCTCAACGTCAACAGTGAAGAGGCGACTCCGGGATGCTGGCTTTCTAGGCAGAGTTGCAAAGAAAAAGCCATATCTCAGACTGACCAATAAAAAGAAAAGATTAAGATGGGCAAAAGAACACAGACACTGGACAGAGGAAGATTGGAAAAAAGTGTTATGGACAGACGAATCTAAGTTTGAGGTGTTAGGATCACAAAGAAGAACATTAAGTGACACGCAGACCAAATGAAAAGATGCTGGAGGAGTGCTTGGCGCCATCTGTCAAGCATGGTGGAGGCAATGTGATGGTCTGGGGGTGCTTTGGTGGTGGTAAAGTGGGAGATTTGTACAGGGTAAAAGGGATCTTGAAGAAGGAAGGCTATCACTCCATTTTGCAGCGCCATGCCATACCCTGTGGGCGGCGCTTGATTGGAGCCAATTTCCTCCTACAACAGGACAATGACCCAAAGCACAGCTCCAAACTATGCAAGAACTATTTAGGGAAGAAGCAGTCAGCTGGTATTCTGTCTATAATGGAGTGGCCAGCACAGTCACGGATCTCAACCCAATTGAGCTGTTGTGGGAGCAGCTTGACCGTATGGTGCGTAAGAAGTGCCCATCAAGCCAATCCAACTTGTGGGAGGTGCTTCAGGAAGCATGGGGTGAAATCTTTTCAGATTACCTCAACAAATTGTCAACTAGAATGCCAAAGGTCTGCAAAGCTGTAATTGCTGCAAATGGAGGATTCTTTGACGAAAGCAAAGTTTGAAGGACACAATTATTATTTCAATTAAAAATCATTATTTCTAACCTTGTCAATGACTATATTTCCTATTCATTTTGCTATATTTCCTATTCAAACTCATTTCATGTATGTTTTCATGGAAAAAAAGGAAATTTCTAAGTGACCCCAAACTTTTGAACGGTAGTGTATATAAACCAGAGAAGAGCATTGTGCTACACACTGAATATATATACCAGAGCAGAGCATTGTGCTCCACCCTGAATATATATACCAGGGATCAGAGCATTGTGCTACACACTGAATATATATACCAGAGCAGAGCATTGTGCTACACCCTGAATATATATACCAGGGAGCAGAGCATTGTACTACACACTGAATATATATATACCAGAGCAGAGCATTGTGCTACACACTGAATATATATACCAGGGATCAGAGCATTGTGCTACACACTGAATATATATACCAGGGATCAGAGCATTGTGCTACACACTGAATATATATACCAGGGATCAGAGCATTGTGCTACACACTGAATATATATACCAGGGAGCAGAGCATTGTACTACACACTGAATATATATACCAGAGCAGAGCGTTGTGCTACACACTGAATATATATACCAGAGCAGAGCATTGTGCTACACACTGAATATATATACCAGGGATCAGAGCATTGTGCTACACACTGAATATATATACCAGAGCAGAGCATTGTGCTACACACTGAATATATATACCAGGGATCAGAGCATTGTGCTACACACTGAATATATATACCAGGGAACAGAGCATTGTGCTACACACTGAATATATATACCAGGGATCAGAGCATTGTGCTACACTCAGACTGTATACCAGAGCAGAGCATTGTGCTACACACAGAATATATATATACCAGAGCAGAGCATTGTGCTACACACTGAATATATATACCAGAGCAGAGCATTGTGCTACACACAGAATATATATATACCAGAGCAGAGCATTGTGCTACACACTGAATATATATACCAGAGCAGAGCATTGTGCTACACACTGAATATATATACCAGGGATCAGAGCATTGTGCTACACCCTGAATATATATACCAGGGATCAGAGCATTGTGCTACACACTGAATATATATACCAGAGCAGAGCATTGTGCTACACCCTGAATATATATACCAGAGCAGAGCATTGTGCTACACACTGAATATATATACCAGGGATCAGAGCATTGTGCTACACACTGAATATATATACCAGGGATCAGAGCATTGTGCTACACACTGAATATATATACCAGAGCAGAGCATTGTGCTACACACTGAATATATATACCAGAGCAGAGCATTGTGCTACACACTGAATATATATATACCAGAGCAGAGCATTGTACTACACTCAGTTTGCTGTCTTGTTCTTCCCTGATGCAGGTTCTGACCCGTTCGCATGTACGGGACGGTATCTGGCTCACTCCGGAGAACGTGAGGGAGATCTATACAGGGCTGAAGGCTGATCCTGATGGGAACGGTGAGGGAAGCGGAAGCCTCTGTTAAAGGAGCTTCCAAAGTGCAACCGACTCAATGGGGTTCTGTACACATTTTTTACATAGTTGTGAAAAATAATTTAAAAACAAATCATATTAATATGTCCAAATCTAAGAAAACAGTAAAAAAAAGAATAGAAAGAAGCTAGATGAAGTAGACGGTGGTCTTGTTGTGATTGATGAGTGCTCTGTGTTGTGAGTGGTGAGTGCTGTGTGTTGTGATGAATGCTCTGTGTTGTGAGTGATGAGTGCTGTGTGTTGTGAGTGGTGAGTGCTCTGTTGTGTGATGAATGATTCTGTGTTGTGACTGGTGGGTGCTCTGTTGTGAGTGAGTGGTGAGTGCTCTGTGTGTTGTTGTGAGTGGTGAGTGCTCTCTGTTGTGAGTTGTGAGTGCTCTGTGTTGTGAGTGGTGAGTGCTGTGTGTTGTGATGAATGCTCTGTGTTGTGAGTGATGAGTGCTGTGTGTTGTGAGTGAGTGAGTGCTGTGTGTTGTGAGTGGTGAGTGCTCTGTTGTGTGATGAATGCTTCTGTGATGTGATTGGTGGGTGCTCTGTGTTGTGAGTGCTCGGTGTTGTGAGTGAGTGCTGTGTGTTGTGAGTGGTGAGTGCTCTGTGTTGTGAGTGAGTGCTGTGTGTTCTGGGTGGTGAGTGCTGGTTGTTGTGAGTGAGTGCTCTGTGTTGTGAGTGAGTGCTCTGTGTTGTTGTGAGTGGTGAGTGCTCTCTGTTGTGAGTGCTCTGTGTTGTGAGTGAGTGGTGAGTGCTCTGTTGGGAGTGATGAGTGCTCTGTTGGGAGTGGTGAGTGCTCTCTGTTGAGTGGTGAGTGCTCTGTGTTGAGTGAGTGGTGAGTGCTTTGTGTTGGGAGTGGGTGGTGAGTGCTCTCTGTTGTGAGTGCTCTGTGTTGTGAGTGGTGAGTGCTCTGTGTTGTGGGGAGGGTTTAGTGCTCTGTGTTGTGAGTGATGAGTGCTCTGTGTTGTTGGGAGTGAGTGCTCTGTTGGGAGTGATGAGTGCTCTGTGTTGAGTGAGTGGTGAGTGCTCTGTTGTGAGTGGTGAGTGCTCTGTGTTGTGGGGAGGGGTGAGTGCTCTGTGTTGTGAGTGTGAGTGCTCTCTTTTGTGAGTGATGAGTGCTCTGTGTTGTGAGTGAGTGGTGAGTGCTCTGTTGGGAGTGATGAGTGCTCTGTGTGTTTGAAATGCCCCCAGGGATGCTGAGTGTACAGGAGTTCAAGAAGCTCAATACCAACGCCTTCCAGCAGTTCCTGCAGCAGCGCAGAGTGGAGAAGAGCCAGCTGGTGCGCAACAGCAAGCACACCTGGCTGTACCAGGGGAGGGCACACCGAGTGCTGAGGCAGCTGCAGCAGAGGTGAGGGGGGGCTGGGGCAGGGGAGGGAGATGAGGGGTCAGCACGGCTGTAGGGTATTGCAAGTCACTTTTGTGTAAGAGGTTTGCAGATTTTTACTTCACTGTCTCACTCTTGTTGGCAGAGTGACTCGTCTGACACGCCTGCCCCCTGACATCGTGGAGAACAGCGAACCGCTGCAGGTGGTGCGTTACCAACGGGGGGGGCACTACCATGCTCACCACGACAGCGGGCCTGTGTACCCCGAGACTGTCTGCTACCACACCAAGCTGGCAGCCAACGCTAGCACCCCTTTCGAAACCTCCTGTCGGTGAGGCACTCACTGCATTACTGGCATTGCCTGCGAGCCCGAGAGAGGGCACTGTGCTGTATCTGTCATTCCCTGCTAGTCCTAGAGAGGGCACTGTGCTGTATCTGTCATTCCCTGCTAGTCCTATAGAGGGCACTGTGCTGTATATGTCATTCCCTGCTAGTCCTAGAGAGGGCACTGTGCTGTATCTGTAATTCCCTGCTAGTCCTAGATGGGGCACTGTGCTGTATCTGTCATTCCCTGCTAGTCCTAGAGGGGGCACTGTGCTGTATCTGTCATTCCCTGCTAGTCCTAGAGAGGGCACTGTGCTGTATCTGTCATTCCCTGCTAGTCCTAGAGGGGGCACTGTGCTGTATCTGTCATTCCCTGCTAGTCCTAGAGGGGGCACTGTGCTGTATCTGTCATTCCCTGCTAGTCACTGTGCTGTATCTGTAATTCCCTGCTAGTCCTAGAGGGGGCACTGTGCTGTATCTGTCATTCCCTGCTAGTCCGAGAGAGGGCACTGTGCTGTATCTGTCATTGCCTGCTAGTACTAGAGATGGCACTGTGTTTTGATTCCCTGCAATTCCTATAGAGGGCACTGTGTTTTTATTCCCTGCTAGTCCTACAGAGAATGCAGTTGGGGTGACACGCTGATTCTCTCCTGTTCTCAGGTACATCACAGTTCTGTTCTACCTGAACTCTGTCCCTGGAGGGGGGGAGACGACCTTCCCAGTTGCCGATAACAGAACATACGAGGAGCTGGTGAGGGGGCGTGTGTGTGGTTTCAGCAATTATTATGACCGATAATTTTGGTCTATATAATTCCTAGGTTTTGTCCACTTCATAATGTATATAGATTAAACAGAATTGCCTGGAGTGACTGTCATGACTGATTGTGTGCATGCTCCCAGGACCAGACTGCACCCCGCAGTGTTTACGGTGTTTATGTGAGGACAGTGCTAAGCTCTGTGTCTGTTTGATGTATGCATGCAGTGTTTACTGCAGCAGGGTTAGTGTGTGTGCTGTGTTTGTATGAGGACAGTGCGAAGCTCTGTGTGTGTTTGATGTATTCTACAGCTAGCCTGCCCTTGTGTACTGCATGCCGTGATAATGGAGGCAATGCTGATGAAGCATGTGCTGCTTTGTGTTCCAGTCTCTGATTCAGAACGATGTGGATCTGCTGGACACCCGGAAGCATTGTGACAAGGGCAACCTGCGCGTGAAACCCAGTCAGGGCACTGCCCTTCTGTGGTACAACTACCTGTCTGACGGGAAAGGTACAGTGACCAGGAACACTGTGTGTGGATGGATGGATGGATGGATGCATGCATGCATGCACTCTACCTGTCCTCTGTGTGTGTGTGTGTGGATGGATGCATGCATGCACTCTACCTGTCCTCTGTGTGTGTGTGTGTGTGTGTGTGTGTGTGTGTGTGTGTGTGTGTGTGTGTGTGTGTATGGATGGATGCATACATGCACTCTACCTGTCCTGTGTGTGTGTGTGTGTGGATGGATGGCTGGATGGATGGATGGATGGATGCATGCATGCATGCACTCTACCTGTCGTGTGTGTGTGGTTGGATGGATGGATAGATGGGTGCATGCACTCTACCAGTCCTCTGTGTGTGTGTGTGTGGATGGATGCATGCATGCACTCTACCTGTCCTCTGTGTGTGTGTGTGTGTGTGTATGGATGGATGCATACATGCACTCTACCTGTCCTGTGTGTGTGTGTGTGTGGATGGATGGCTGGATGGATGGATGGATGGATGCATGCATGCATGCACTCTACCTGTCGTGTGTGTGTGGTTGGATGGATGGATAGATGGGTGCATGCACTCTACCAGTCCTCTGTGTGTGTGGTCACTAACCGGTCCTGTGTTTGTGCCTGCAGGCTGGGTGGGGGACCTCGATGAGTACTCTCTGCACGGAGGCTGCGTGGTCACTCAGGGCACGAAGTGGGTTGCTAATAACTGGATTAACGTGGACCCAGACTCCCGGCGGCAGACTCGCTACCAGCAGCTGGTGTCCCGTCTGGGTGGGGAGGAGACTGCCGCAGAGAGGCTGGAGGAGCTGTACCGAGGGATCCACGCTGACCAGAATCAGAACTTCCACACAGACCAGGACCTGCACCAGGACCTCCACACAGACCAGGACCTGCACCAGAACCAACACACAGAGAAGGACCTGCACACAGACCAGGACCTGCACCAGGACCTGTAGCAATCATGGGAGCCAGCAGATCTCATGGCTGTGTGAAGCAGCATGCCTGCATGTCCTCTGAAGAGCCTTCTCTGGGATGCAACTGTAAAATAGCCATAACTTCTTGATTAGTTTGCAGTAGAACCTAAAGAGTTTCTCAGCTTTCACATCACTGCAGTCTTCTATGAACAGCTGTGGCTGAAGGAAGTCTCCTAGCGTTACTATTTAGCTTTCATTTTCACCTGGTGGCCAGATGTTGTAATTGCACTAAGATTCCAGACTCATGACGACAGCTATTTCAAAGTTTTCAACTTCTTAATCTGAGTTTTTCTGCGCCTGCGCCTACTCTTGCTGGTGTCGATGCACATCATTGTGACTCGGGTTCAAACAGGCCTGGCAGGTTAATAAGGATTTCGGAGGGTCAGTGCTTGAGACCCTTTATGTTTACTGTGAACTAAAAAAATAAAACCTTGTTAAAGCCAGGAAACACTGGCAAGGAGTTCTCACTAGAAAAAAAGATTGAAAGCACTGTAATAACTGTCCTCAAAGCCAGGAAACACAAGGCGTTCTCACTAGAAAAGGAATTGAAAGCACTGTAATAACTGTCCTCATGTTGCTTCTGTAATAATTTAAATGCAGGGGTGACTCATTATGAGTGTTTAAACCCAGAGTGGAGGCCTGCGCTCTGGGACAAAGATGTGTCTCTCTTGTAACCTATAAAGGGTAGTGATGTCATGTTGCGCACCACTGCTGTGCAGCGCAGTGACCAGACTGATCTGGGACCATCTGTTTATATAGCTTTTTAAAAGTACAACATTCTGTGGCACCTACTGTGTTACACACCTAGTGTCCTCAAGGAATATATTCCACCCTGTACCCAGCAGAGCTGCATCAGTAATATTCCACCCTGTACCCAGCAGAGCTGCATCAGTAATGATGGAGCTGATTTTGTTCAGTTAGAACACAACAGCTTAGAGGGGAGGCTTGCTGTGTGGCTGGCTGGCTATGTAGCAGGCTGGCTGGCTGGCTATGTAGCAGGCTGGCTGGATGTGTGGCTGGCTGGCTGTGTGGTTGGCTGGCTGGCTGGCTGGCTGGCTGGCTGTGTGGCTGGCTATGTGGCTGGCTGGCTGTGTGGTTGGCTGGCTGGCTATGTGGCTGACTGGCTGTGTGCCTGGCTGGCTGGCTATGTGGCTGGCTGGCTGGCTGTGTGCCTGGCTGGCTGAGTGGCTGGCTGGCTGACTGCCTGTGTGTCTGGCTGGCTGGCTGGCTGGCTGTGTGGTTGGTTGGCTGCCTGGCTGTGTGTATGGCTGGGTGTGTGGTTGGTTGGCTGACTGGCTGTTTGCCTGGCTGGCTGTGTGTCTGGCTGGCTGTGTGGTTGGTTGGCTGACTGGCTAGCTGGCTGTGTGGTTGGTTGGCTGCCTGGCTGTGTGTATGGCTGGGTGTGTGGTTGGTTGGCTGACTGGCTGTTTGCCTGGCTGGCTGTGTGTCTGGCTGGCTGGCTGTGTGGTTGGTTGGCTGCCTGGCTGGCTGGCTGTGTGCAGTGCAGCTCCTGATCACCTCCCATGCAATACTCAGGCAGGGTGTGTTTAAACTGGCAGGCTTGGCTAACACTGGGACTCAGCAGCATGGGTTTACTTGTTTGTTCATTTATCTGTTTGCTTATTTATTTCTGTATTTATTGATTTGTTTACTGTGTTTGATTGTTGTGGTTGGTGTTACGTATTGATTGGATTTTCATGTGCACTGAAACACTTTGCTTTATTCCAATGATAAAATAAAGAGAATTCAAAGAAACTGATGTTGCAGTGTGTTGAGGAGGGGTTACCGCTGGATCATTCCTGAACTCTACAGCATCTCTGCATACCTGGGTCTGAAGAGGAAGGAAAGGGGTCGCGAGATCTGAAGACAAGCCGTCCTGCCTTCCAGCAGCTTGGTAAAGCCTGGCCAGTCAGTACTAGCAGCATGTAGTAAAGAGAACACATGTGAGATCCATGTGTTCTATTTAGCCTTGCTGGGGTTTATTACCAGCCTGGCAGCAGACTTGTTGGGGTTTATTACCAACCTGGCAGAAGCCTTGCTGGGGTTTATTACCACTAACACTGAGCATGGGAGCTGCAGCATGCTGTCAGATCAGTACTCCACTAACACTGAGCATGGGACCTGCAGCATGCTGTCAGATCAGTACTTCACTAACACTGAGCATGGGACCTGCAGCATGCTGTCAGATCAGTACTCCACTAACACTGAGTATGGGAGCTGCAGCATGCTGTCAGATCAGGACTTCACTAACACTGAGCATGGGAGCTGCAGCATGCTGTCAGATCAGGACTTCACTAACACTGAGCATGGGAGCTGCAGCATGCTGTCAGATCAGGACTTCACTAACACTGAGCATGGGAGCTGCAGCATGCTGTCAGATCAGGACTCCACTAACACTGAGCATGGGAGCTGCAGCATGCTGTCAGATCAGGACTTCACTAACACTGAGCATGGGAGCTGCAGGGTGCTGTCAGATCAGGACTTCACTAACACTGAGCATGGGAGCTGCAGCATGCTGTCAGATCAGGACTTCACTAACACTGAGCATGGGACCTGCAGCATGCTGTCAGATCAGTACTCCACTAACACTGAGTATGGGAGCTGCAGCATGCTGTCAGATCAGGAGTTACTAACACTGAGCATGGGACCTGCAGCATGCTGTTCCCATATTACAACTGGACACAAGGTGCGGTCTCCAATTCCACACACAACACTTGCAAAATATTACAAATATAAACATGCTGAGTTCATTCAGGTCATCAGCTGCATAGATTAACCACTCAGTAGAATGAGGCAACAAACAAGTGAATGCAGTTCTAAGGAGGGTGCTGTTCGTGTGCGAGTCTGATGAGGAACTTCTGTGAGAGGAGCCAGTGAAGTGTGGGGCGGTTCGGCTCCTCCCTGTCGGCGGTGCTGCTTGTTGCACGAAGCTCATTCCTCGTTACTTCCAGGGATTGATGCGGACACTGCGGTCACATAGACTTCTGTTCCACGACGTTGCTGCTCGCTGGATCAGCACACCAGCGTCTCTCACTGAACGGTTCTTCTCGGTCCTCAGTCTCATCAATGAGGTACTTCAGACTCACATTCAAGTACTTCGTCGATTGCGTCTGAATCAAATCTGCACGCTGCATTTTTATAATATATATATATATATATATATATATATATATATATATATATATATATATATATATATATATATATATATATTTTTTTTTTTTTTTTTTTTTTAAATCTGAAAATAAAATTGTGTATATATCGTATCTGTCAAAAAATAGTAATTTAAAAAAAAAAAAAAAAACCATCGCGAAAATGTCAGAGGCAGAAGATCACTATCCAGGTAAGGTTTCACATTATTATTATTAGTAGTAGTAGTCGTTGTAGTAGTATTTATTTCTTCGCAGTAATACTGCACTAAGGAGACTGGTGTTCGTTCATATGTGTGTCTGAGGCTGATATTTCTAAACGGGATTGATTAGAATTAATGGCAGTCTGCATCGGAAGGGTTTGAATTTTGGGGAGCCTGTAGTAATATGTAATGTTATGAAATCAGTGTGCTTGGAATGTCTGTGTGTATGCATGTGTGTGTCCTTATATCTGTATTGTGTGTGTGTTTATATCTGTATTGTGTGTGGGTGTGTGTGTGTGTCCTTATATCTGTATTGTGTGTGTGTGTGTGTGTGTGTGTCCTTATATCTGTATTGTGTGTGTGTGTGTGTTTTATATCTGTATTGTTTGTGTGTGTGTGTGTGTGTGTGTTTATATCTGTATTGGGTGTATTTGTGTGTGTGTGTGTGTGTGTGTGTTTATATCTGAACTGGGTGTGTGTGTGTGTGTGTGTGTGTGTGTATGTATGTGTGTTTGTGCGTGAGTGTGTCCTTATATCTGTGTTGTGTGTGTGTTTTATATCTGTATTGTTTGTGGGTGGGTGTGTGTTTATATCTGTATTGTGTGTGTGTGTGTTTATATCTGTATTGGGTGTGTTTGTGTGTGTGTGTGTGTTTATATCTGTATTGTGTGTGTGTGTGTGTGTGTGTTTATATCTGAATTGTGTGTGTGTGTGTGTGTGTGTGTGTGTTTATATCTGTATTGTGTGTGTGTGTGTGTGTGTTTATATCTGAATTGTGTGTGTGTGTGTGTGTGTGTGTGTGTGTGTGTTTATATCTGAATTGGGTGTGGGTGGGTGTGTGTGTATGTATGTGTGTGTGTGTGTGTTTATATCTATATTGGGTGGGTGTGTGTGTGGGAGTCCATCTGTGCTGGTCAGTTTGTGAATCCATCTGCAGTTAAAACACAAACACGCTCTGCTCTCAGTTAACAGCTATTCAAATCATCTCCATTGGTTACAGAAGCTGTCTAGAATGTGGAGTAACTGGAGGGACTGGAGTGAGAGCTGGGGTAATATACTGTCTGTCTGTCACTGCAGGAGGCAGTGTCTTGCCAGAGGAGGGGGAGGGAGCAGACTTGCTCTCGGAGGACATGATGGTGGTCTCCCCCCTGGTAGTCCCGGGAATGGGGGAGGTGAAGATCCCCATCCCAGAGAGGGAATCCTGGACCCGGCAGATGGACTTCATCATGTCCTGTGTGGGCTTCGCTGTGGGGCTGGGCAATGTCTGGAGGTTCCCCTACCTCTGTTACAAGAATGGAGGAGGTAAGGAAGCAACACCTGTCCAGCAAGCCCACAATCTTCTCTGCAAGCAGATATACAGAAGAACCTGTTCACTCCCCTCTTCACAGTCTCCACACCTGACTTCAGTACTCATGTTATCTGTGGGTTCAGACCTGGCTTCAGTACTCATGTTATCGGTGGGTTCAGACCTGGCTTCAGTACTCATGTTATCTGTGGGTTCAGACCTGGCTTCAGTACTCATGTTATCTGTGGGTTCAGACCTGGCTTCAGTACTCATGTTATCTGTGGGTTCAGACCTGGCTTCAGTACTCATGTTATCTGTGGGTTCAGACCTGGCTTCAGTACTCATGTTATCTGTGGGTTCAGACCTGGCTTCAGTACTCATGTTATCTGTGGGTTCAGACCTGGCTTCAGTACTCATGTTATCTGTGGGTTCAGACCTGGCTTCAGTACTCATGTTATCTGTGGGTTCAGACCTGGCTTCAGTACTCATGTTATCTGTGGGTTCAGACCTGGCTTCAGTACTCATGTTATCTGTGGGTTCAGACCTGGCTTCAGTACTCATGTTATCTGTGGGTTCAGACCTGGCTTCAGTACTCATGTTATCGGTGGGTTCAGACCTGGCTTCAGTACTCATGTTATCTGTGGGTTCAGACCTGGCTTCAGTACTCATGTTATCTGTGGGTTCAGACCTGGCTTCAGTACTCATGTTATCTGTGGGTTCAGACCTGGCTTCAGTACTCATGTTATCGGGTGGGTTCAGACCTGGCTTCAGTACTCATGTTATCTGTGGGTTCAGACCTGGCTTCAGTACTCATGTTATCTGTGGGTTCAGACCTGGCTTCAGTACTCATGTTATCTGTGGGTTCAGACCTGGCTTCAGTACTCATGTTATCTGTGGGTTCAGACCTGGCTTCAGTACTCATGTTATCTGTGGGTTCAGACCTGGCTTCAGTACTCATGTTATCTGTGGGTTCAGACCTGGCTTCAGTACTCATGTTATCTGTGGGTTCAGACCTGGCTTCAGTACTCATGTTATCTGTGGGTTCAGACCTGGCTTCAGTACTCATGTTATCTGTGGGTTCAGACCTGGCTTCAGTACTCATGTTATCTGTGGGTTCAGACCTGGCTTCAGTACTCATGTTATCTGTGGGTTCAGACCTGGCTTCAGTACTCATGTTATCTGTGGGTTCAGACCTGGCTTCAGTACTCATGTTATCTGTGGGTTCAGACCTGGCTTCAGTACTCATGTTATCTGTGGGTTCAGACCTGGCTTCAGTACTCATGTTATCTGTGGGTTCAGACCTGGCTTCAGTACTCATGTTATCTGTGGGTTCAGACCTGGCTTCAGTACTCATGTTATCTGTGGGTTCAGACCTGGCTTCAGTACTCATGTTATCTGTGGGTTCAGACCTGGCTTCAGTACTCATGTTATCTGTGGGTTCAGACCTGGCTTCAGTACTCATGTTATCTGTGGGTTCAGACCTGGCTTCAGTACTCATGTTATCTGTGGGTTCAGACCTGGCTTCAGTACTCATGTTATCTGTGGGTTCAGACCTGGCTTCAGTACTCATGTTATCTGTGGGTTCAGACCTGGCTTCAGTACTCATGTTATCTGTGGGTTCAGACCTGGCTTCAGTACTCATGTTATCTGTGGGTTCAGACCTGGCTTCAGTACTCATGTTATCTGTGGGTTCAGACCTGGCTTCAGTACTCATGTTATCTGTGGGTTCAGACCTGGCTTCAGTACTCATGTTATCTGTGGGTTCAGACCTGGCTTCAGTACTCATGTTATCTGTGGGTTCAGACCTGGCTTCAGTACTCATGTTATCTGTGGGTTCAGACCTGGCTTCAGTACTCATGTTATCTGTGGGTTCAGACCTGGCTTCAGTACTCATGTTATCTGTGGGTTCAGACCTGGCTTCAGTACTCATGTTATCTGTGGGTTCAGACCTGGCTTCAGTACTCATGTTATCTGTGGGTTCAGACCTGGCTTCAGTACTCATGTTATCTGTGGGTTCAGACCTGGCTTCAGTACTCATGTTATCTGTGGGTTCAGACCTGGCTTCAGTACTCATGTTATCGGTGGGTTCAGACCTGGCTTCAGTACTCATGTTATCTGTGGGTTCAGACCTGGCTTCAGTACTCATGTTATCTGTGGGTTCAGACCTGGCTTCAGTACTCATGTTATCTGTGGGTTCAGACCTGGCTTCAGTACTCATGTTATCTGTGGGTTCAGACCTGGCTTCAGTACTCATGTTATCTGTGGGTTCAGACCTGGCTTCAGTACTCATGTTATCGGTGGGTTCAGACCTGGCTTCAGTACTCATGTTATCTGTGGGTTCAGACCTGGCTTCAGTACTCATGTTATCTGTGGGTTCAGACCTGGCTTCAGTACTCATGTTATCTGTGGGTTCAGACCTGGCTTCAGTACTCATGTTATCTGTGGGTTCAGACCTGGCTTCAGTACTCATGTTATCGGTGGGTTCAGACCTGGCTTCAGTACTCATGTTATCTGTGGGTTCAGACCTGGCTTCAGTACTCATGTTATCTGTGGGTTCAGACCTGGCTTCAGTACTCATGTTATCGGTGGGTTCAGACCTGGCTTCAGTACTCATGTTATCTGTGGGTTCAGACCTGGCTTCAGTACTCATGTTATCTTTAGGGTTTAAAAACAGGAAGCTTGAAAGCTGAGTCAATTCCACGCAGAGATGTGCAGCCCTTCCCTGAACAAGCCAAGTCGCTTTAAGTTCCTTTCATTAAACCCTGTGAGCGTGCTAGAGAGCGTGCGAGTGTGCATGTGAGTTTGCGAGTGATTGTCCATGTGTGTGAGAGTGAGTGAGTGTGAGAGTGTGTGTGTGAGCGTGCGAGTGTGTGAGCGTGTGTGAGTGTGCGTGCGAGTGTGCGAGTGTGAGCGTGAGTGTGCGTGTGTGCGAGTGTGAGACTCCTGTTCCACACAGGAGCACTGGAAGCCCTTTCTGCTTTTACATGCTACAAGTCAATCTGATCTGCAAGGACTGTTCTCAGCACTGGTTTGCTCTATAGCAGTGCTCTGCACTTGAAATGTGATTAAAGGATAATTTGATACCTCCTGGTACCTGTCGGTCACATGATCTGGTGGCTCATTGGAGCAAGTTTGAACGGAACACAAGTGATCAGGTAGCAGGTAGGAATAAGAGGTAAGAAGACCAAACCCAGGTTCTCTTTCAATGCGTGTATGCAGTGCAGAGCAGCCTGTCATCTCTGTGTCTCTCTGTCTCTCTCTACATTAGTTTAATAAATCACTTTGTTCACGCACTGCATTCCTGCTGGAGCCCCTGGAGAGGGATTGAATTGAATCGTTGCTCAGCGGTCCTGACAGATTTACTGCTGGCGTTGACATTGTGAACGGCTCCCCAGTATTGCATAGTGGAGAGAGCAGAGCAGAGCTGTATAGCAGAGTGGAGAGAGCAGAGCAGAGCTGTATAGCAGAGTGGAGAGGGCAGAGCAGAGCTGTATAGCAGAGTGGAGAGAGCAGAGCAAAGTGGAGAGAGCAGAGCAGAGCAGAGCTGTATAGAAAGAGTGTCTCCCTGCCTGCCTGTCTCCCTGTGACGAGGACCGCAGGTCTGTCTGTCTTCCTGCCTGCCTGTCTCTCTCTCTCTCTCTCTCTCTCAACGACCTTCAGCCAAGCTTACTGAGGCAGTGTTCCATAGCAGCAGTGGAGCCTTGCCCACTGTAATCACAGGGCTCCAAGATTAGCAAAGAATGTTTCCAAAGGAGGATAATCTTTTTTTTTTTATTATTATTTTACTTCCCCAGAGTGCCTTGCGAAATGTGTTTCTGGGGCAGCCTGTCCCTGCTGGGTGCTGTGCTGTGCTGTGCTGTTTAATTTTGCAGGTGGAGCTCCTGACCACAGTGTGTTTGTGGGGCAGCCTGTCCCTGCTGGGTGCTGTGCTGTGCTGTGCTGTTTAATTGTGCAGGTGGAGCTCCTGACCGCAGTGTGTTTGTGGGGCAGCCTGTCCCTGCTGGGTGCTGTGCTGTGCTGTGCCGTGCTGCGCTGTGCTGTGTTTAATTGTTCAGGTGGAGCCTCTGACCGCAGTGTGTTTGTGGGGCAGCCTGTCCCTGCTGGGTGCTGTGCTGTGCTGTGCTGTTTAATTGTGCAGGTGGAGCTCCTGACCGCAGTGTGTTTGTGGGGCAGCCTGTCCCTGCTGGGTGCTGTGCTGTGCTGTGCTGTGCTGCGCTGTGCTGTGTTTAATTGTTCAGGTGGAGCCTCTGACCGCAGTGTGTTTGTGGGGCAGCCTGTCCCTGCTGGGTGCTGTGCTGTGCTGTGCTGTGCTGTGCTGTTTAATTGTGCAGGTGGAGCTCCTGACCGCAGTGTGTTTGTGGGATAGGTGTGTTCCTGATCCCGTACCTGCTGATCGTGTTTGTTGGGGGGATGCCGGTGTTCTTCCTGGAGGTGGCGCTCGGACAGTTCATGAAGCAGGGAGGAATCTCTGCCTGGAACATCGCCCCGCTCTTCAAAGGTAACACCTCCACCAGGTGGCTTTGAATCAACCGGAAACATACCTTGTATCACAATCCTGCAGGTATTACTATCAATGTATGCACAAAATTTGAGAAAATGTCCCCACAAAGATAGTAACTCCTGAAAAAAATGACGTTGTGGGGACGTCCCCACTTTGTAAAACACCTTTTTTAAGAACTAAATATGCCTTCTAAAAAATAAAAGTGCCAAAATATTTAGTTTGTTGTTGACTTTCACCCTGTGTGGAGTTTTGTCTAACTGGAGTTAGAAATAGTAAATAAAAATATAGTGAGAGTCAATGAGAAGTCCCCACAAATATAGGAAAGCAAACGTGTGTGTGTGTGTGTGTGTGTGTGTGTGTGTGTGTGTGTATTGTGCAGAGACTCTGGTGTAGCCCTGTGTGTGTGTGTGTGTGTGTGTGTGTGTGTGTGTGTGTGTATTGTGCAGAGGCTCTGGTGTAACCGTGTGTGTGTGTGTGTGTGTGTGTGTGTGTGTATTGTGCAGAGACTCTGGTGTAGCCCTGTGTGTGTGTGTGTGTCTGTGTGTGTGTGTTGTGCAGAGACTCTGGTGTAGCCCTGTGTGTGTGTGTGTGTGTGTGTGTGTGTGTGTGTGTGTGTGTGTGTGTGTGTGTGTGTGTGTGTGAATGTGTGTATTGTGCAGAGACTCTGGTGTAGCCCTGTGTGTGTGTGTGTGTGTGTGTGTGTGTGTGTGTATTGTGAAGAGGCTCTGGTGTAACCCTGTGTGTGTGTGTGTGTGTGTGTGTGTGTGTGTGTATTGTGAAGAGGCTCTGGTGTAACCCTGTGTGTGTGTGTGTGTGTGTGTGTGTGTGTGTGTGTGTGTGTGTTGTGCATAGACTCTGGTGTAGCCCTGTGTGTGTGTGTGTATTGTGAAGAAGCTCTGGTGTAGCCCTGTGTGTGTGTGTGTGTGTGTATTGTGAAGAGGCTCTGGTGTAACCCTGTGTGTGTGTCTGCAGGTCTGGGCGTCTCCTCCATGGTCATCGTGTTCTTCTGCAACACCTATTACATCATGATCCTGGTGTGGGGGCTGTACTACTTGCTGCACTCCTTCACTGACCCTCTGCCCTGGGCCACTTGCGGGAACACCTGGAACACGGCAAACTGCACCCGAGTCTTCCGCGGCGATGGCTGCTACAACGGCTCTGCCAACGGCAACGTATCAGCCTTCAACAGCAACTGCGAGGAGCTGGCGGGCCAGCGCTCCCCCATCATGGAGTTCTGGGAGTGAGTAGAGTCAGACCCCCCATCATGGAGTTCTAGGAGTGAATAGAGTCAGGAGCTCCCCCATCATGGAGTTCTGGGAGTGAGTAGAGTCAGGAGCGCCCCCATCATGGAGTTCTGGGAGTGAGTAGAGTCAGGAGCTCCCCCATCATGGAGTTCTGGGAGTGAGTAGAGTCAGGAGCTCCCCCATCATGGAGTTCTGGGAGTGAGTAGAGTCAGGAGCTCCCCCATCATGGAGTTCTGGGAGTGAGTAGAGTCAGGAGCTCCCCCAGCATGGAGTTCTGGGAGTGAGTAGAGTCAGGAGCGCCCCCATCATGGAGTTCTGGGAGTGAGTAGAGTCAGGAGCTCCCCCGTCATGCAGTTCTGGGAGTGAGTAGAGTCAGGAGCTCCCCCATCATGGAGTTCTGGGAGTGAGTAGAGTCAGGAGCTCCCCCATCATGGAGTTCTGGGAGTGAGTAGAGTCAGGAGCTCCCCCATCATGGAGTTCTGGGAGTGAGTAGAGTCAGGAGCGCCCCCATCATGGAGTTCTGGAAGTGAGTAGAGTCAGGAGCTCCCCCATCATGGAGTTCTGGGAGTGAGTAGAGTCAGGAGCGCCCCCATCATGCAGTTCTGGGAGTGAGTAAAGTCAGGAGCTCCCCCATCATGCAGTTCTGGGAGTGAGTAAAGTCATGAGCTCCCCCATCATGCAGTTCTGGAAGTGAGTAAAGTCAGGAGCTCCCCCATCATTGAGTTCTTGGAGTGGGTAAAGTCAGGAGCTCCCCCATCATCATGGAGTTCTGGGAGTGAGTAAAGTCAGGAGCTCCCCCATCATCATGCAGTTCTGGGAGTGAGTAAAGTCAGGAGCTCCCCCGTCATGCAGTTCTGGGAGTGAGTAGAGTCAGGAGCTCCCCCATCATGGAGTTCTGGGAGTGAGTAGAGTCAGGAGCTCCCCCGTCATGCAGTTCTGGGAGTGAGTAGAGTCAGGAGCTCCCCCATCATGGAGTTCTGGGAGTGAGTAGAGTCAGGAGCTCCCCCATCATGGAGTTCTGGGAGTGAGTAAAGTCAGGAGCTCCCCCATCATCATGGAGTTCTGGGAGTGAGTAAAGTCAGGAGCTCCCCCATCATCATGCCGTTCTGGGAGTGAGTAAAGTCAGGAGCTCCCCCGTCATGCAGTTCTGGGAGTGAGTAGAGTCAGGAGCTCCCCCATCATGGAGTTCTGGGAGTGAGTAAAGTCAGGAGCTCCCCCATCATCATGCCGTTCTGGGAGTGAGTAAAGTCAGGAGCTCCCCCGTCATGCAGTTCTGGGAGTGAGTAGAGTCAGGAGCTCCCCCATCATGGAGTTCTGGGAGTGAGTAAAGTCAGGAGCTCCCCCATCATCATGCAGTTCTGGGAGTGAGTAAAGTCAGGAGCTCCCCGTCATGCAGTTCTGGGAGTGAGTAGAGTCAGGAGCTCCCCCATCATGGAGTTCTGGGAGTGAGTAGAGTCAGGAGCTCCCCCATCATGGAGTTCTGGGAGTGAGTAGAGTCAGATCCCCCATCATGCAGTTCTGGGAGTGAGTAGAGTCAGGAGCTCCCCCATCATGGAGTTCTGGGAGTGAGTAGAGTCAGGAGCCTCTCTTCTAATGGGAATAGACACCCTGCCCATGATGGAGTCAGTAGAGTTGTGTGCTTTCCAGGAAGGGCAGGCTGAGGCTCCGGCTCTGTCCTCCTTGCCCCCCGCACTGGCTGCTGCCTGGCTCCAGTGCAAGAGACCTGGAGTGGGAGTTTCAGTTTAGTACAGAATAGTTTTGGAGCTGTGTCACTCTCAAGGAATGTGTAGTAACTTGGACAGAAGGGAATGTGTTTAATGGGATATCTTGCATGGTGCTGAGTGGCTGTGCTGTGTGTAATAACTTGGACAGAAGGAAATGTGTTTAATGGGATGCCTTGCATGGTGCTGAGTGTAATAACAGACTTCACACTTTCAGGAACAAAGTTCTGCGTATCTCTGGAGGTTTGGATGAGCCAGGAAATATCAGCTGGGAGATGACCCTCTGTCTTCTTGCCATCTGGATCATTGTCTACTTCTGTGTCTGGAAAGGGGTGAAGTCCTCAGGGAAGGTAAGTGACAGGGGGTGCTGCTTGATTACACCTGCAGGCAGTAGGGTGAACTGGAACAGGAGCTCCCTCCATCTCACAGGCTTCACAGCACTGTCTGAGTGCAGAGCAGCATCATGAATAGATATGGATATGAAATGGAACAGGAGCTCCCTCCATCTCACAGGCTTCACAGCACTGTCTGAGTGCAGAGCAGCATCATGAATAGATATGGATATGAAATGGAACAGGAGCTCCCTCCATCTCACAGGCTTCACAGCACTCTGAGTGCAGAGCAGCATCATGAATAGATATGGATGTAAAGAGTAGTTCACTCCTTACATAGCTGGGCTTGTCTTTGCTATACTTGTAACCCCCCAATCCTGAATGTAAATGAATTAACGAGAGATCCCTGAAGAATGTTCTTTACCTCTTTGAGTTCTCAGAGCAGAGAATTAAGAGCTTTGTAGTCTGAAAAAGCGGCTGTCTGAATTGCTTGGGGATAAGCGGCTTCTATTTTACATCTTAAGGTTTCAGCCACTGAGGAAATGCTGACCTCTTGAGCTGGGAGCTGAGTGACAAGTCTGGACTCCTATCCGCATGTCCTGGAATCCCTCTGGGAGTTTATGTGCAAGCAGTAGAGGGTAGGGGTGGGGATGTCCAGGCAGTAGAGGGTAGGGGTGGGGATGTCCAGGCAGTAGAGGGTAGGGGTGGGGATGTCCAGGCAGTAGAGGGTAGGGGTGGGGATGTCCAGGCAGTGGAGGGTAGCGGTGGGGGGTGATGTCCAGGCAGTAGAGGGTAGGGGTGGTGATGTCCAGGCAGTGGAGGGTAGGGGTGGGGATGGTAATGTCCAGGCAGTAGAGGGTAGAGGTGGTGATGTCCAGGCAGTAGAGGGTAAGGGTGGTGATGTCCAGGCAGTAGAGGGTAGGGGTGGTGATGTCCAGGCAGTAGAGGGTGGGGGTGGTGATGTCCAGGCAGTAGAGGTTGGGGTGGTGATGTCCAGGCAGTAGAGGGTAGGGGTGGTGATGTCTAAGCAGTAGAGGGTAGGGGTGGGGGTGGGGATGTCCAGGCAGTAGAGGATAGGGGTGGGGATGTCCAGGCAGTGGAGGATAGGGGTAGGGATGTCCAGGCAGTAGAGGATAGGGCTAGGGATGTCCAGGCAGTGGAGGATAGGGATGGGGATGTCCAGGCAGTAGAGGGTAGGGGTGGGGGGTGGTGATGTCCAGGCAGTAGAGGGTATGGATGGGGATGTCCAGGCAGTGGAGGGTAGGGGTGGGGATGTCCAGGCAGTAGAGGGTAGGGGTGTAGAGGTAAGTCTCACTGTGTACAGGTACTCCCTCCAGTTCCCAGGGCTGTGTTGTGACACTTTGTGTTGCATTGTTTATGCATTGGGTTATTGATGCTGTTGTCTGTCAAGTTCATGCTGAAGAGCCTCCCTGGGATTCACGAGGATATCAGACATATTAGATGGTATTGAACACTGATGAAGGCAGTCACCAGAACATGCGTCTCCTTGACGTGCGTTCCTGTAGTCTTCCCTCCTCAATGAAAGCTGTCCCCTCTCTCTGTGCAGGTGGTGTACTTCACAGCTCTCTTTCCCTACCTGGTGCTGGCTGTTCTCCTGGTCCATGGTGTGACTCTGCCAGGGGCTCTTGATGGCATTGTTTACTACCTGAAGCCTGACTGGTCCAAGCTGGGCGAAGCACAGGTCAGTGTTGGAGCCAGGAGGTCAGGGAGGACAGGGAGGACAGTCCCCGAGTGCTGACTTGATGCAACAAACAGACACTTTCTGGAGACTATTAAAACAAATTATATGTGACATTTTCAAAGTTCAAGCATTAAAACATAAACACTTGCTGTCTCTCTCCTCTCTCCCTGGATCCCTCTCTCTGTGTCACTCTCTGTCTGGATCACTCTCTCCCTGTATCACTCTCTGTATTGCTCTTCCTGTATCACTCTCTCCCTGTATTGCTCTCTCTCTCTCTGTATCACTCTCTCCCTGTATCACTCACTCTCTGTGTCTCCAGGTTTGGATTGATGCTGGCACTCAGATCTTCTTCTCTTATGCGATTGGTTTGGGGGCTCTGACTGCCCTGGGCAGCTACAACCACTTCCACAACAACTGCTACCAGTGAGTGAGTTAACGCACCCACTGTGTCTGCCCTGCGCTGTGCTGTGCTGTGATGCCCTACCCTGTGCTGTGCTGTGATGCCCTGCGCTGTGCTGTGCTGTGATGCCCTGCCCTGTGCTGTGCTGTGATGCCCTGCCCTGTGCTGTGCTGTGATGCCCTGCGCTGTGCTGTGCTGTGCTGTGATGCCCTGCCCTGTGCTGTGCTTTGCTGTGATGCCCTGCCTTGCCCTGTCCTGTGCTGCGCTGTGCTGTGATGCCCTGAACTGTGCTGTGCTGTGCTGTTATGCCCTGCCCTGTGCTGTGCTGTGATGCCCTGCCCTGTTCTCCTCTCCTGTTTTGTACTGTACTGTACTGTTCTTATCTGCCTGTTACTGAAGTGTGCCCCTCCTGTCTCAGGGATGCCTATGTCCTGGCCGTTATTAACAGTGGGACCAGTTTCTTCGCTGGCTTCGTGGTCTTCTCTGTGCTGGGCTTCATGGCGTCCGAGCAGGGGGTCGATATCTCCAGGGTGGCTGAATCTGGTGAGACCATCCCATCCCACCCCATCCCAGCTTGTAGTCTTTATGTGTCAAGGTATTTTCAGATGCTATAACTGCTGGTGGTGTGTATTTTTGGAAAGCTCCAGTTGTGCAGACTCTGAGGTATACCAAGAGCCTTCATGTTCATTTGATGTGAAATATTTGAACTACATGGGACTTTAGTATGTTGTACCAACAGACAGAGAGCCTTATCCTGATTGCTTCTGTAGTAAAGTACATTTTCACTGAATCTGAGCGATGTGGAAAGGGTTAAACTGCACACTCAGCTCAGCGGAACGAGGCAGTGTTAGGGTTCTATAACTAATTCCTACATGAGAAAAAATGTGTGAGAAACATTTTGTCCACCTTGTGGAAATGATAATGCATGAGAAGCTGTGTCACTATGACGACTGGGAGCTCTGGACTTTGTATGAACCCAGGAATGTGGAATTGAAATCCTTATTAATAGCATTTAATCCAGTGATTACATCTCCTGCCTGGGGAGTGAAATATTAAACTGTCTCACAGCCCACAGTCCCAGCAGAGCACTGTGTAGACCAGGAGCCTTCCAGAGGAAGAGCTGGGACACAAACAGTCACACACTCTCACATTATCACTCTCACACACTCACACTCACTCAGTCACACAGTCACACTCACACACTCACTCACACAGTCACACTCTCACACTCTCACACTCACTCACACACTCACACACTATCACACTCTCACACACTCACACACTCTCACACTCACACTCTCACACACTCACACTCACTCAGTCACACAGTCACACTCACACACTCACACTCTCACACTCTCACTCTCACACTCTCACACTCACTCACACACTCACACACTCTCACACACACACTCACTCACAGTCACACAGTCACTCACTCACACTCACTCACACACTCTCACACTCACACACTCACTCACAGTCACACAGTCACTCACTCACACTCACTCACACACTCACACACACATAAGCACACACATATGAGTGCACACACACACACAAATATAAATGCACATACACGTATATGTGTGTGTATGCACTTTGTTACCATTCCAACAAAGATCTTTTTCAGAGGTAAATGTTGTTTTTCTTTCTTTTTTTGAGAAATAAAATGTGTATATACTGAAAGTGTTATAACCTGATGGTGTGGCGATAATGAATAAAGACACTGGGAGGTTAATACTCAAATCCAAATGAACTTTATTCCTGAAACACAGCAATAGACAGTAGAACAGGTCAGTGTGGATGCCGTCAATATGTCAGCAGCAATCAGTCAGTCTCTTGGTGTGCTGAGTATATCTGTCCACCCAGCGGTGTGCTGACAGTCTCATCACCACGGTTGCTACCGGAGGCTGTCTTCCACTTCTTCCCTGTACTATAGTCTCATTACAAAAGCATCTTGAGTTCTAGTGTCGCATTGTTCAGCATGTGAAATATATCAGTCCTCAGGAGGCAGTCTTCTCTCCCCCCTCTCCCTCTCTCTCCTGGCTGATTCTCTGCTCTCCTCTCCCAGGTCCCGGGCTGGTGTTCACTGTCTCTCCTGGCTGATTCTCTGCTCTCCTCTCCCAGGTCCCGGGCTGGTGTTCACTGTCTCTCCTGGCTGAATCTCTGCTCTCCTCTCCCAGGTCCCGGGCTGGTGTTCCCTGTCTCTCCTGACTGATTCTCTGCTCTCCTCTCCCAGGTCCCAGGCTGGTGTTCCCTGTCTCTCCTGGCTGAATCTCTGCTCTCCTCTCCCAGGTCCCGGGCTTGTGTTCCCTCTCTCTCCTGGCTGATTCTCTGCTCTCCTCTCCCAGGTCCCGGGCTGGTGTTCACTGTCTCTCCTGGCTGAATCTCTGCTCTCCTCTCCCAGGTCCCGGGCTGGTGTTCCCTGTCTCTCCTGGCTGATTCTCTGCTCTCCTCTCCCAGGTCCCGGGCTGGAGTTCCCTGTCTCTCCTGGCTGATTCTCTGCTCTCCTCTCCCAGGTCCCGGGCTGGTGTTCATCGCATACCCCAAGGCTGTGACTCTGATGCCTCTCGCTCCTTTCTGGGCCACTCTCTTCTTCTTCATGCTGCTCATCCTGGGGCTCGACAGCCAGGTACCCAGAGTTTTAACCCTGCCCTGTAAACACAGACTAACCCTAACCCTAGCACACAGACTAACCCTAACCCTAACACACAGACTAACCCTAACCCTAACACACAGACTAATCCTAAACCTAACCCTAACCCTAACACATAGACTAACCCTAACACACAACCCTGCTCTACACTCACTTCCTCTATCTCCCTCTGCCCAGTTTGTGGGAGTGGAGGGCTTCATCACTGGGATTATGGACATGATCCCCAATTCTGTGGCGGGCTCTGTGCGCAGGGAGGTCGTCGTGGCGATCTGCTGCTTCATCTGCTTCATCATCGACCTCTCCATGGTGACAGAGGTAAGCCCCGCCCTTTACACACTCCTCTGAGGAGTTACTACTGCAGTCCTGTCTGAATGAACAGAAACCTCTTTAATTTAATTTACCAACCCTCTCTCTCCCCTCTTCTCTTCTCCCCTTTCTCCCTCTTCTCTTCTCCCTCTCTCTCTCTCTCTCCCTCTCACCCCTCTCCTCCCCTACCCTCCTCCCCTCTCCTCCTCTCCTCCCCTTCCCTCCTCTCCCTCTCCTCCCCTCTCCCTCATCTTCCTTCCTCTCTCTCTCTCTCTCCCCTCATCCTCTCCTCTCCCTCTCTCCTCCTCCCCCCCTCTCCTCTCCTCCTCTCCCCTCTCTAGGGCGGGATGTTCGTGTTCCAGCTCTTCGATTATTACTCAGCAAGTGGAATGACGCTGCTCTGGCAGGCCTTCTGGGAGTGTGTGGTGGTGGCCTGGGTCTATGGTAAGGGAGTGGGCAGGGTGGATGTGTGGCTGGATCTATGTTAAGTGAGAGGCGGGCAGGGTGGGTGTGTGGCTGGGTCTATGGTAAGTGAGAGGCGGGCAGGTTGGGTGTGTGGCTGGGTCTATGGTAAGGGAGAGGTGGGCAGATTGGGTGTGTGGCTGGGTCTATGGTAAGGGAGAGGTGGGCAGGTTGGGTGTGTGGCTGGGTCTATGGTAAGAGAGCGGGCAGGGCGGGTGTGTGGCTGGGTCTATGGTAAGTGAGAGGTGGGCAGGGCAGGTGTGTGGCTGTGTCTATGGTAAGTGAGAGGTGGGCAGGGCAGGTGTGTGGCTGTGTCTATGGTAAGGGAGAGGTGGGCAGATTGGGTGTGTGGCTGGGTCTATGGTAAGGGAGAGGTGGGCAGGTTGGGTGTGTGGCTGGGTCTATGGTAAGAGAGCGGGCAGGGCGGGTGTGTGGCTGGGTCTATGGTAAGTGAGAGGTGGGCAGGGCAGGTGTGTGGCTGGGTCTATGGTAAGTGAGAGGCAGGCAGGGCGGGTGCGTGGCTGGGTCTATGGTAAGTG
This sequence comes from Acipenser oxyrinchus oxyrinchus, assembly GCA_030684275.1. Classification (NCBI taxonomy): domain Eukaryota; kingdom Metazoa; phylum Chordata; class Actinopteri; order Acipenseriformes; family Acipenseridae; genus Acipenser; species Acipenser oxyrinchus. The sequence continues at coordinate 50,385,795 of CM060258.1, read as the reverse complement.
AGAGGTGGGCAGGGCTGGTGTGTGGCTTGGTCTATGGTAAGTGAGAGGCGGGCAGGGCGGGTGTGTGGCTGGGTCTATGGTAAGTGAGAGGCGGGCAGGGCGGGTGTGTGGCTGGGTCTATCGGAAGGAAGCGGGCAGGGTGGGGTGAAGACACTCATGTATTGTATTGAGCTCTCCCTGTGTGTGTGCAGGGGCTGATTGCTTCATGGATGACATTGCCAGGATGATCGGGTACCAGCCCATGCCCTTGGTGAAGTGGTGCTGGGCGTTCATCACCCCCTGCCTCTGCATGGTGAGTACACAGGACCAGTGAGCGCTGGGTTAATCAGGGCTGGGGCTGGGGGGTGGCTTCTCAGCAGCAGAAGCGACCTTTGACCTCTCATTACTCATAGTTGGAGCTGCCCAGTGAAGCTCCGTAGAGCTGCATGAAGTCCCGGCCGCTGACAGGGGCACAGGGTAAGGCAGCTTTAAACAATCCTCATCACAATAGCAAGTCCTGGTGAGAGTGACAATGAGGTTGCTGCGCAGTGTTGACAGCGCCACCCAGTGTTCACTCACTGTCCCTGAAGCAGGGCTTCAGGAACACAGGACAGACACTGCCATGGGGTTTAAAACAAGAGTGCTGTCACCTGAAGAAGGGCCAGGGCAGGATGCTTGAGAAACAGTTTGAACAGCATGGATTTTGTTTGATTTCACTTCAATGTTATTTCTACCTGCACGTGTTAATGCTGTGTCCGTGCGGACCTCATTGTGTGTGATAGGGCTGTGTGTGTGTGTGTGTGCGTGTGTGTGTGTGTCTGTCTCTCTGTCTGTCTCTCTCTCAAATTCAAATTCAAATTCAAAAAATGCTTTATTGGCATGACAAAATTTAATTCTCTCTCTCTGTGTCTGTCTCTCT